>ML179316.1:4184-122238 GCA_004369135.1 Dendrothele bispora CBS 962.96 | reverse complement strand
CCCTTCACCGACTGTGGTGACACCGATTATATTTATACTAATACAGGACTAGGTTTCCCTTATCTTAATTGAGGTCTGATTTTAATAGAAGCTCAGGTCTGATTTCAGTTCAGATTTCAGATTTAGATTAATCTTAGATTTCGCTACTAGCCAACGCTGCTAGCGCACGGAATGTCTCCTGTCTAGGTCTCTCCACCTCGTTGCAAAGATCTTTGTTCAAGGTGAATAAACTAAATTAGTCCTATTTTATCTCCTCAGGCTATCTGGCCACTGAGCGATACTGATCTAAATCCCCATACTGCTGTTACCCGCGTATGATGCTTAAATAGGCGTCTGGGCGGATCCCGAGGCCGTACTGTCTTAAACTGTCTCATACTGAGAGTTGGTTACTCTCAGGTCTATAATCTTTCTAGCTCAGTCCTGAACAGTTACATCTACTGAGCAGCCGGTCATGTGTCTCCGCGCTGTTATTTAGATCTAATTTCTTTGTTCATGTCTGAATTTCTTTAATTAAATCTCTCTACTTTATTCATTGTTTCAAAGATATATACCTGACACTGTGCGTGCATTTAATGCTTTCGAATAAAGATGTATGGTATATATCATCCTCCTGACATCTAGAGGATCTATTTTATCAAAGAAATAAAAAGTAAAATGAGACATGTATATTTTCCCGTCATCTATGTTGATCCATGAGGTCACTGACATCATGCCAAGAACGAACGTGAATCCTGTCGACTAAGTCCTCCTCTAGAGGTCATAGTATTTTCGTATGGAAACAACAAAAATTTCAAACAAATTGGTCTTTCAGCCGAGGACAGTTCTGGATCTAAGGCGCTCAGTGCTCATTCAGCAGTTGCTCTTTCCAAACTCTTAGCGCTCTTATTCAGGGACCCAATAATTGGTCTGATCTCATTCCTTAGATGTTATATGCGATGACAAATATATGATATTTCATTCCTCATACTAGCTAGATTGACAGTTTCTCCACGAAATCGGTAACCGGTGGCGTGCTATCCACTAGTGCTGGCGTATCCTGGACAGCGTTAGTGCCATCTTGCCCTTTACATTATCATTCACTAGCTGCTAGACGCTTATCAGCGCTTATCCCCAAACTCGCTGATAAGCGTCATTCTTTGTTACTTTCTATTTCTTTTCCTTTATTCATTTAGCGCTAAACTCCCTCAAGTACTGTAATGGGGGGAGATCCCGCTGATGCTGGAACTTCAGCGTAATACGTTGGAGGGATCCACGTAACCCCACAAGAAATACCTTGTTCAATTATTAGAAGGATGTAGGAAATGGGTTCAAGCGGAAGCCAAGGGTTCATCGAAGAAGATGTCCCATTCATCGGGTGAAGTGGAACATAAGGTTGTGTCTAAAAGACCTAGCTGACAATATAGAGTGAGCTCTCAGGTTCTAGCGAAGTTGTAGGGTGTGGCGCCGAGGTAGAAGCTATCAGCGTCCAAGAGAGCAGTGCAGAAGAAAGACTACGCCGTGCTGGCTCAGTACCACGAAAGTGTTTATGCTGTGTACTTTATGACCCACATGCGCTAAGGTGCTAAAACCGTTAGCGTGGGCTATGCGTCTACTCGGGTGTTCAAGAAGTTAACGCTTACCGGGTAGTCGACATCGACAGTCTAAAGAATTCATATCAGGCTATTTTACATTAAAACAAAAAATCCTACCGGGCTATTCGAAACTGATTCGAAAATATATGATCTCCACGGTATTTGGCCGTATCTCGAAGACAGGCCGTAAGGCCGTGGTCTTTCGTTTCAGTGCCCCAACGAATAACACCGACTATTCCCGACTATAACTATTTTGGGCTATATCTTCTCTATTCTATTTCCACAGAGCCTGTTAGGCTACGTCTTAAGAGCGGGCTAATACCTAGACTAAAGGTAAAAACCTATCCACGACACCGACTCCTCTTTTTACGTTTTATTTAAGGCCCTCGGCCGTTATTTTTTATATTTTCCCCCATATATCCCCATTAAACCCAACCCCTTAAGCTTAAAAGTTAATGAAAACGCTATAGACATCGGCAAGGACTCTATAAGTTCCTTATGTCGACTTTTTACGACTTTTTACGTAAAAAGAAAGTCCACCGACGTTTATTAACGGAAATTTTTATGACTTTCCCCCATATATCCCTATTAAACCCAGCCCCTTAGGCTTAAAGTTGAATAGAGAAACGATAGAAATCGGTAAGGGTTCTATAAATTCCT
The DNA here is from genome assembly GCA_004369135.1 of Dendrothele bispora CBS 962.96. NCBI lineage: Eukaryota > Fungi > Basidiomycota > Agaricomycetes > Agaricales > Dendrothele > Dendrothele bispora. The sequence goes on along the minus strand of ML179316.1, from coordinate 120,007 downwards.
TATGTCGACTTTTTTCGTCCCTTTACGTAAAAATAAGGCCCACCGACGTTTATTAACGAAAATTTTTATGGTTTTCTTCCATCCTATCACACTAAACCCAGTTACCTAAGTTTAAACGTTGATATTGAAATTATAGAATTGACCAAGGACTCAATAAGTTCATTATATCGACGTTTTTCGTTTTTTTAAATGAAAATAAAGTCCACCGACAGTTATTGTACTCATTCTAGGTCTGGAGGACTCATTCTGTTTTACTTGGCAAGGTCCAAGTTGAAATGCTTAGCATAGACCCTCATAACTAGACAAATCAATTAATCTACCATAGTCATGTAGTCACTTCTATCATCTCTGGATATGATTTTCCTTGTGGAACAAGTCTGGACTTAATATGTATTGACTTAATACAATTATTCCTCTTGACTATCAGTCCGGGACTCACTATAGTCCTCTATTTCCCTTATTACTAATACTATAGACATTCAGGATTTAATAATAAATCGCGAAAAATCTACAGTATTGATTTTCTAGTGTATTAACGATTTTTCTGAATGCCAGAATCTAGCCAAGTTTTTTCTGGTTTCTTAGCTCTGATGATTTGTGAAGTCAACAATCAATTTGCTAATAGTCAATTGAAGAATCACACACAGTCAGCTCAACTTTCTGATCAAAGCTGAAATGAGTCTATGCATGAGCTGCTGGTATAAAGTCTACAGAAGACAGGATTCTTGCCAACTAATCAAGGGCACCTGGGTGAACATGAAGCATATATTCAAGCATCCTCCATTACTTCAAGTTGAATGAGTCATAATACACTCCAGAGTGGCCCCATCAGGAAAAGCCCAATTTTGGGATTAACAGGAAATACCAAGGAATACCGAGAATCAAAGGAAATAACTGTAAATTTCAGGTATTGTGGGTATTTTGGGTAGATGATTGGATCTCTTCGATTACCCCAGAGTTATTTAGTCCTTTTTCAATTAGCAAAAATTACCTCGGAAAAGCATGGAATAACAAAAATATGACTGATTTTCAAACTTAACCAGGCCATTTATTCAAACATATATAGCGAAACATATTTATTACTTGTATGTAAAACACAAATGCACTACTTGATACTACAAAGTTACCATGAAGTTCCCATCCTAACTAACTCTTTTCAAACATATCTCCACCTGGTCAAACACATAGAACTAAAAAAAGAGTCAGTGCAAGTCAACACAGAAAAATGACATGTACAAACCTCTAACTCCAGCTTCCAACAACAAAATCAAATAATTAAACTGCTGCCATGTGTTCTCAATCCTGGTAAGTGCATAAAAAATCAGCACGTGTCAATGCAAAATCTAGTAGGCTAAAATACGAACCGAAATGAAGCTTAGAGCTTCGAATAACATCAGAAAAGAAATATAACAGCACAGAAAAATGGTGCCAACCGGAAAGGGATATGACAGAAGTGGTATTCAATGGCAGGAAGGAAAGGGTGGGTGAGGCATTAGCAGAAAGGGATGGATGATGCATTGGCAGAGAAAAGAGTTAAGTGCAAGCATCGAACCATAATAGTTTTTTTTGAACTCCACTCTACTCCCCTTCAACATGTGATCACGTGCATTACTTACTCAACATGGACAAATGAACTTCTTCAATTTAAGTCCCACACATGGTCTGATGGTGTTGCTGTTGCTCATTCTTGGCAACGTTAACAACACAGTGAAAAAAATTGTAAGTATGTACAGAGCTTAAGTAGGGAGCATAGATTACTTTATGTATATTCAGTTACAATGTAGTCACTAATGCATCACTACAGCACTATTAGGTATGTCCAATGGTGATGGTAACATGTTGTTTTCTGTACTTCAGACAACAGTTTACGAACCAAATGGTTCAATTGTATACCTGGTTTGTATAGTCCATCTGTACACTTTATGTCAGGATGAGTACTAGGTAATCATATAGAATCTGAAGTAAGACTAAGTAAAGAGGGTAAATCGAGGTATTCTGAGATAATGATACAGAAAACCTCAATTACCCGAAAGCCGAGGTAATCTACCTGAATCCCTAAATTGGGTTTTTACTGATGCCAATAATGATGTACACCAGATTTGTCATGATTCTCCCCAGGGTTACAAGTTGTAACCCTGGGTAGAATCATTAACAAATGGCAAAGAGATCGCATACTCTGTGTGTTAAAGACAGCCAGAAAGAAATTGAAGGTATTTTCCCCAAAGAGATGTGAAATCAATTTGACAAGAAGTCCAAAGCCTAAGGGTGGAAATTGTGGTATCATGTCAGTTCTTGCAGACGGAAAATATGGTCATATAACAGAAATAAGAGAAATAGATACAATTCTTGAGAGCTGTAAACAAAAAGATCTTGGAAAAAATTTCTGGTGAAACATTGAGTATAGAAATAGAATGGTCTGCAATTGAAAGCATGAATGAGTTGCTTTCAGTACAGGTTAAAATGTGCAATATACCTTGGGAATGAGTCATATGAGACTCTGGTTGACTTGAAGATGTTAGATTCATGAAGGACTGAGAAGAGATACTGTATAATTTCGACCATATGTTCACACCATGTTACATGTTACAGATTGAATTTGTGGTTCACTAGTTCAAATTACTATATATGGTAATCTGCTGGCTCTGCCGGCAAATTTTATGACTTTCATTGGTAGGTTGACAGCTCAAAAACACCTTGTTATACATTACAAATGCAAATTTTGCCTAGTTCATGAACCCTCTGTTACACATTATGTGAACATATGGTCGTAATTGTACAGTATGCTGTAAACTCATGCAGTGGAGGCTACTTTATAAGTAACACACTCATGCCAGCTCTTCAAGCTTCCAGTTCAAATGCAAAAACCTGACTCAAAATGAGTCTTGGGATAGGTAGTTAAATGAACACTGAAATTCAATCCTTGGGTGCTGCTTGTCATTAATAAAAAGAAATCGGACTTTCAATCAATATATGTTACATAACTACATGTCAATTGCCTGACTTCAGCTAAGTACTTATTACACCTCTTTTGTTCCACTGATATAGACTCTGTTATGATATTTGATTGTTGGGATGTCATATGTGTAAAGCATTGTCAAGCTCAATAGAGTATATTGGTTCAGCTCCAAAAGTAAACAAATTGAGTGTGCCAAACAAAAGAGGTTTAATCATGTGAAAATGATAACCATCAAGTATATTGTATGTATATAAAGTACCATTATGACTTTCCTAATCAGGTACTGAATGTTTTGAAGCTTAATATTGGACATGACCATCTTCCTATCTTCACATCCTGTTTTAACCCACTATTGCAGTCGGCAACATTAACCTTGACTGGTATCTTCATCTACAGCACTATTCAAGTGCTAAGATCCTCCTCATTGACAGTTCAGTACATCATGCTCAAAATAAATGCTGTCTCCAATAATGATGTACCATCTCTTCTAGATTCTTGGTCAGAGTTGTCTTTCCTGTCAGTATTGATAATTTCTACTAGGTTGAATCTCAAACCCTACAAATTCTCAGAGAGAATTTTGTGTTTTCTTCCCTTTTAAAACTGTACATTTATGTTCCAGAGAGTACAAATTTGACTGGTGCTTTCACAGACTTCTGGTCACAGTTAAATGCTCTCAGTCTCTTAGACAGCTTAGAACTATGTGTTGAGAGTTTACAATCAGTCATCCTTCCTTTGACAATCTTGCCCTGTCTTGTCTCTCTGAAGTTATATATTGGAGAATCTACAAAGTCTTGCGCTGACACAAGTTTCTTCCAGGTCCTTACCATACAGAGTTCAAACCTCAAACTTATTGTTCCAAGATTAACACAGCTCAACTGTGAATGACAGCAATGGGGTGTACACTATGACATGATAAATCATACTCTGGAGTAGCAACAACCTATTAAAAAAAGAAATTTACCACACTTTGACTTTCAAATATGGTACAACCTTGGTTTTTAGAAGATTTTTGGTCAAATTTTTGTGTGATGTCACGGTATTTTAGCAACACACCAGCTTTCCATGACTGTGGTGGTTGCTTCCATTCACAGAGCTACAGTAGCTCATTTTCGCTAAGGTTATAAAGGGTCTGCAGACTTAGGGTATATCAAAATTATGGAAATCTGTGCTAGTTCTGTTTATATCCATTTTTTGCATACTTTCCAGGGATAGGGTGATTTACAAGATCTTAAATACTTAGATTTTACAGTATTAGAAACAAATTAGATATTTTACATAGGTTTGCATAACTACAAATAACAGCCAAATTACTACTTCAGCAATCCTGTCCCACAGTTTGAGCTAAAAAGTGTTGGTGGAAAGCTCAAATGTTATTGAAAGCTTTTAAAGTTCACATAGCTCCAGGTGAACAAAAAAAGGTCATCTCATTAATGCCAAAGTGCAACATAAATGAACATGTCAATACTGAGCCTACTTATACCCAGAAATACATTGCTAATGCTAGCACAGCATCTCCCACTAAAGAAACAGGAAATGGAAGTCACTGGTACTCACTGCACAGGTTTATAGAAGCAACTTTAGACTTGGGTCATCAGGAAAAATACCTTTAGGCCATGGCACTCAAAGTTAGCCATAGAGTGTGCCATGGTGGTCCTGGGAGTGTCTCAGGGTAGCCTGAAGCTGTCCTGGGCAGTCCTGAGATAGCCTCAGGGCTACCCTGGGACAGTCTCAAGACTACCATGGCACACTTGAAATTTTACCCTAAAACCATGGCTAACTTTGGGTGCCATGGCCTAAAGGTATTTTTCCTGATGGTACAACAGTTTGAACAGAGTGAGATCTTCCAGAAAGTTTGAAGAAGAGCAAGGACATTATTTTTCTGGCTAGATGTGACTTTATTCAAGCCCTACAAAATGGTCACTAATCATCAGTTGACTTGTTTGCAAGTGTTTTGGAGATGAGCACAGAGCCCAGAAGCAAAGCTTGTAGAGTGCTCTGTGCTCAGCAACACTACAAGGAGGTGAATAGACAGTCACAGAGGCACCTTGAACTCAGCGACATCTCCTGGATAAAAATTTGGCTCAACTCGAAAGGGCTAAGGAGCCTATGGAATGAGATTAAGATGAGAGAGTCAAGTGAGTTGAGGGAATGAGTTTAAAAAGAGGGAGCCAATCGCTTGTGAAGAAGGAGGGCAGCTGGAACAGAGGCGTGTTTATGGATATAGATCTTAAAGGTGTCAGAGGACCAACGACTGATTGCTTGAATTTGCTCCATCATGTAACCGAGTAGAGTGTAATATATAGCTCCACCCAATCTGAGAGAGTGACCTGCAATGTCATTGGGAAAAAACTTTTGTAGACAACAAATAAACCAATGGCAAGTAGGTATAGAACCATCAGCACAAGCCTATAAGTTTGGGTGAACTGGAAAGTTGTTGTCTCAGGATCGTATTTAAGAGTTAAAGATGTCAAAAATCTTATCTGTGTCCTCTTGCCGGTCTATTTGAACAGTGTTCCTGTCAAACGTCCTATCCACTTTATGAGTCAGAAGAGTGAAGGAAACAGCTGATGCTGTAATACACATCTAATTGTACACGTCAAAATGTCAACACGACAATTGCAAGTGTAGCCGTAAGGGCCATTTTAAAAATAAATAAATAATAAAAGCAGGCTTACATCATGCTATATTACCCTTTTTGGGGTGAGGTTACAATCTTTGACTGGAATTACCTGTTTGATCAGTGTTTAAGAGGCAGATTTATCATTGGAGCTAATATGAGCCATTTAGAGTCTAAATGTAAACAAATGTAAACAACTTGATAAACATTGCTTTTAGAACCTTCCCTAACCCTAAACCCTAACTCTAACACCCTCACACTAACCCTAACACTAACCCTAACATCCCTAACCACCTAAGTAGCTAGTTGCAGGGTACAGTCCGGATCCAGGGGGGCATTTTTAGATAGGGGCTTTTTAAGGCTTTTTGGGGTTCAGCCACCATGGCCACTTACGTCTACACTTGCAATTGTCGTGTTGACATTATGACGTGCACAATTAGAAGTGTATTACTGTATCTGGTGAAGGAAAAGTGATTCTCTGATATGACCAAGAATGACCTTAGGGTCACTTTGCAGAACTCCTGATGGTTTTTCATATCAATGATGCATAGGAAGAGCAGGTTGTCATGAGAGAGTTGATTGCCCATTTGTTGATGTACGGAAGATAGTTTGTCTCTTCAGGGCCAGCTTGCATCTAGCAGCATATTGGTGACGTTTCTTGTATTCCTTCAGGGTCTTGTGGACAAGTGAATAGACATGGACTTCTCGGACATACAGGTAGAAAGGCTTGAGGTCGTGGCAAATGCCAGAGAGATAGGTTGAGACAGATGGTGGTTTGATGAAATGGCACATGTACACTGTGTACAAGCTGAGTGTGTCCAGAGTTGGTTTGATGTCGAACCCATGATTTTGACAAAATTGGTATATGACTCAGTAGCCAAAGAGTAGCTTGATTTCAAAGAAGGGTCAATGGCAGCATTAAGTGTGAGTGCACATTCATGCAGAAGGCACTCATGGGTCCAGGTCTCACGTTTTTTGCAATTCCCAGACCCACTTGAGAAAGAGATTATGATAGTATTGCTCTCAGCATGAATTGAGGGGGTATGAATGAAGTAATGATTATAGACTACCTTGTTTTGGAAACAAAATGAAGCATCAGCAATGGTGTTGTCCTCCCCGGCAATATGGACCATGCGAAGTTGCGATTGAGAGCAGAGCATGTAGTTGACAGCTGCGAGAAAGATTGAGTTGTATTTTGGGGTAGCTTTAAGCTTGTGAAACATGTTAACTGTGTTTATATTATCTGTATAAACAACGATGCAAGAAGGAGGAGAATTTAAAGAGTCGATTACAAAGACTAAAGCAGACAATACTGCTAAAGCCTCAAAATAGAAAATGCCAGGTGATGCGTCCTCCACACAATGTTGAAAACCCAGATGAGTATCACCAAACTTTGCCCAAAAGCCCAAGCCATTCAGACAAGCATCACTATACAAAACCACATCCGCATCATCTGTAGACCAATCCTCTGGGTATAACATCCTCACCCCATCACTCTCCTTCATATGATTAACCATCCACCATAGTTATGTACACATTGCTTTGCTGACCCAAATACCCACATTCAGGTTGGATTTCCCAGATATTTTGTGATATAGCTGGGAAAGACCAGGTTGAAGTAATGGGTACAGATTAAATGCCCAATTGCACCAACCCACAATCTGTTGGTACTCTTGCAAAAGGTGATGTTCACGAAAAATAGCAAAAGTGGAAATGGCAGCTATAAGATCGGCTTTCAAAGAGTCGGACATGAAAACGGTCATAGTGTTTGGATCGACCATGAAACCAATGATGAGTAAAATGGAACCGAATACTTGTTTAGATGTGTCATGCGGGATACCCAACTTGTCTCAGAGCTGCAGAAGTTTGACCTGTTTCTTGGGGCAACTCTTTCTGGTAAGGCTTATACCATAACATTCTTTCTGCCTCTTTGAAACCAAAATTATCATCCACATATGTAAATATGTCTTCTAGCAGCTTGACAAACATAGCAATCCATGCTGCAAGGCCCATGACATGACCCCAAAGACCACCAGCACCTCAATCCCCAAAATTATTACATCTGTCAACATGGAATTGTCATCTATCTTCACAACTTGCTTCATCTGCCACCTAGGATCCATAGGAATGCAACGGCATGCTTTGGATACATCTGACTTCCAGACAACAAGCCTGACCTCTTTACCAAACTTTCTTCAAAAACAAATGAGGGCAGCACCAAGGTCATGTAGATTATCAAGTGGGACCCAAACTTTCTTGTGCGGTAACACGCCACGAATGCGTCTAGACATGTATTTTTATGTTTTGACATGTTTAGTGGAGTTCTAGAAGTATAAGATATCTCTAGAAATAGATATGGAATATGTGAGGGCTATAGTGAGTTTCAAACTGATAGCCAAAGAATGTTGACAATGGCTTTTGTGTCTAGAACTTGGCAAGTATGGTCAGTTACTTCTAGAAGTCTACAATTGAGATTACACCTCTACTCAAAATCCTAGAATGTTGGAATCGAGTGAACTGACTACAGTGCTGGTTCTAGAACCAAGTCATTATAGCTTGTAGGACAATTGTTATAGGTAAACTGTCAGAAGGTTGAACTTGGTTACCCAACAGGTCTAGATCACTATATATAGTGTGCAGCCCCCAGCACCAATAACCTGGTATTGTGGTCTTTTAGCCCAGTGGTTAAGGCTTCAGGTTGCACAGGTCTGTTCATCACATAAACCTAGAATCTCAATGCTAGTACCCTAATAAAGGTATTAGGAGGTGGATTAAGCTATTGTACATTCAATCCAAGGATATAATAGTAGTCTCTACATAACAGGAGTCAGTTCTAGACTCAATGTATCAAGCATGAGATTCTAGAACCTAACTGGAACATTTGTGGCTAACCCAATGCCTTTGGAGGTGGCACATGATGACGCAAGTGATCACTGGAAGTGATTGAGAGAGTCAAAAGCCTATCAATTCATCTGGAAACGATATCTAGAGGAAGCCAGATATTTTACCAAGATAACTGAGCTCTAGAACCCCAGGAATTTTATCAGAGTATTACAAACTCTAATGGGAAGTGATTTCAATCACATCCACACTTATGGACCAGTCAGTGCTGCGCATTTTTACATGTGACTGATAGGGAAGTCTGAGTCATATTGCAATTAACCAATAAGGGCTCAAGATGAAGGTTTAGTGATGGACTTCAAGGCCACCACTAATCTAGAGTCAAAATTAAGGGGTGATTCAACTCACCACCTGACAGCGGATATGGAGAAACTTCGCTGTTTCTAGAGCAAGTATACCCAAGCAAGTAGTATAAATTACAGACTAGAACAGTTCATGACTTACCTAGAATATCCTGTTACTACCCGAGTATAGTAAATGTGACCAGATATCACACAGATTTACATTTTTATAGTTTTTCTATTTCTTTTATGTTTCTAGAAGTATAAATACCTGTACCAGTAGCTCTAGAAGGACAATAAAAGGGAAAGGGAGTTGGCAGACAGCACGCAGAAACTTCTCGTACTCTTACAGAAGCACCTGACTGCGTCCTCTTTCACCAATCTCTCATCTTTCGAGAGTCCAAGATAACTCTATAAAGATCATCTTTTGTGACTTATTTTGAGCATCTTATTGAGTGATTGAAGTCATTACATTTTGCTGGCCTTTTCTAGAAGCCTATTGTTGGTTCTAGAACTGTTTTGTTGGATTGAGAGTTCATTAGAACTGTCTAATCACAACGTCTCGAGTGCCCAAGTGTGTACTATAGGACATAAAACTCTGGAAGTGACCCAGTTTGCTCTTAACCCAGGTGTGTTAGGTACAGAGCTGTAATCCTTCCAACCCTCTGAGAAGTATCTTGGTCGAATCTTGGCTGAAGTGTGTTAAAGACAAAGTTATTAGCTTTACAGAGTCCCCTGATTGTGAGAGGCCTTGCTCTTAACAAGTGTGTTAGGTACAGAGGAATAGCTTTCAGGTTTTATTCTAGAAACCCCGTTCTTTTGTTTTCAATTACATTTTTCGATTCTTGAAGTAAGAGAACTGTAATTGCATACCCAAACAAAGTGATAAGTCACTTGAGATACTTGAGACTACTCGTAGTTTGACTTCTAGAAAGTGTGTAACTTGCTCTATTTGTCATGAACTCGCTGGTCCGCCACCCCGCCACCATACTAGAAGCCACATTGCCTAACCGGGTCAACTTATTTTCTATTCCGAAGTGCGATTAGGCACGGGATCATTACTAATCGCACTTCCGAACATGGCATACAACGCGTTAGGGGATGATCTCCTATGTGGCACCAAGACCTGGTCGATTGCAGGGGTTGACAGGTAATATAGGGATGATCGGACATTATAGGTAGTGGAGAGGAGGAGGTATTATAGCCACTAGGAGTATGCTCCTTTACTTTACAGTATATATACCTTGTATAACCAGTACTAGTTAGAATCCAATCTTAGTTGTCATAGGACATCTTGTTCTATTGATCCTACTTTCCTGGTTGGCGACGACTTGCTTATTCGCATCACTCTCGTTGTCGACTCAGCTCTGAAGGCTGTCTATCTTGCAATTCTCCTTGGTTTCCATACTAGTTTCATTCTTCTAGCTTCTAGGCTCGTAGTCTGAGTCGCCAACACTAGGTTCCTGGTTCCTCGTATCTGTGGCTATTGTTATTCGCACGAATTGCAGTCAGATATAGGCTTATATCGACTAGTTGCATTACTCTAGAGGCTTAGAGGGTCAGGTTCTGTCGCACGATCGCTGTCACTCCCCAACAGGTTGCCTAGGATAGGCAAGGGTGTATTGCTTTTAGGTCAGGTCATGACACTATTGTGTTTATAAACAGTTCCTACACCTAAACACCACTTGCACTACTAGTCTGAACTAGGTTTGGACATGCATACCCTTGTACCCTTGATCATGGTTTTTGTTCACCAGATACAGTAATACACTTCTAATTGTGCACGTCATAATGTCAACACGACAATTGCAAGTGTAGACGTAAGTGGCCATGGTGGCTGAACCCCAAAAAGCCTTAAAAAGCCCCTATCTAAAAATGCCCCCCTGGATCCGGACTGTACCCTGCAACTAGCTACTTAGGTGGTTAGGGATGTTAGGGTTAGTGTTAGGGTTAGTGTGAGGGTGTTAGAGTTAGGGTTTAGGGTTAGGGAAGGTTCTAAAAGCAATGTTTATCAAGTTGTTTACATTTGTTTACATTTAGACTCTAAATGGCTCATATTAGCTCCAATGATAAATCTGCCTCTTAAACACTGATCAAACAGGTAATTCCAGTCAAAGATTGTAACCTCACCCCAAAAAGGGTAATATAGCATGATGTAAGCCTGCTTTTATTATTTATTTATTTTTAAAATGGCCCTTACGGCTACACTTGCAATTGTCGTGTTGACATTTTGACGTGTACAATTAGATGTGTATTACAGCATCAGCTGTTTTGTTGGTTTGGTTCTAGAACCGATGAGACTTTGTTTTTGGTGTCTTGCTGCATACCAAAGTTTAAGCATTTTAGCAGGATAAAAGAATTGATGGGAAAAGGAGGAGTGCTATGATGAACAGTCATCCAGAGCTTGTCGGTATTTGATTTGGAAACAACAACAACAGGCACGGACTGCATGCCAGGCAATAGTTCCAGAAAACAACGAGAAAATTGCTTTTTCAATTGTGCTTGGGCACATGAAAATTTGATATGGTTCTTATCACAAAGGGGGTAAGAGCGGTCAAGAGTGACAGGTACATTGGGATGGTCAGTATCAGCCCAAGGCCAAGCACCATAACAAAGGACCCATAAGATGGAGTCTCTCCAGAGACAATTTGGATGGGAGTTAGACAGTTGTTCAAACACCTTGACACGCAATGGAGTGACAATAGCAAAAAGGTGAAGATTCGCATGAATGGTATTCAATGCAATTGAATTACTTCATACCCGGGAACTGATGGAAGCAGTTCCATAAATTTGGTCATTCCTCACATACACAAGATGCCTCGCCAAACACCTTGACCTATCCCCTCTCAAACTTATATCAACTCTTTCACTGCCATGAACCAGATCCTTGGTTTGGGCAATTTTTCCCCATGTGCTCACCACTCCGACAAAAGATGCAGATGTGGATGTATCTGCAGTTTCATGCCGTTTCAGAACATTTGCCAACGTTACCTCAGCAACAAATGTCTGAATTGTCAAAACAGCGTCGTTGACGTGAGATAGAACTTGGTCCGGCTCCGCTAGTGCTTCCAGAGAGGGTAGCATTAGAGACCCAGGTGATATACAGGTCTTGGAATGAGGGGACATCAGATAACAAGAGGTCCCTTCACATGGATGTTGGAATTCATGATATATATTTGATATCAGTTTCATGGACAACTATTGTTTTACTTGAATAAAGTATCTATAGCTACCTACAGCCACATACAGCCACACTCATTGTCTTTATTATTGTTCATAGCTACCTTGTTTTAGACTTTGTACTTACATGCTGTACTTAGATACATTGTTAACCTCATAATTACATTGTCATAGTGCTATACTCATAGTTACTTTATCTCTACTAGTATATAGGTAGGTAGAAATCATGTACCAACCTTATGCGATTGCTGCGAGCTCAACGCAAACACAATACAAATTATCCAGCTCCATGTTATGTGGTCCCAGACATAAACTTCAATTCTAACAATGGAGACACAATGACAGATGGCCTTGTCAAAATTGATGACATTTGTGTGGGATGCGATGGTGTTCAAAAAGGCTTTGAAAAGTCCGGTAATATATTTCTCATACTCTTCTCACTCCGTCTTCAAGGCATGGTGTACTCAAGGACTTCACAGTACATTTCCCAGGTGATGACCCAGTCTCTGTGAGTTTTAACTTTTTTCACTGGAGTTTTGACTCCAAACTTGACCAAGTTTGATGGACTGTTTATAGTCGAAGTCAAAGGTAACAGTACTGGTGATGAGGACATTAAAGTCGACAGATTTTCTCTTGAGATGATTGGTCCACTCAGAGTCAGGGAATTCTGGGCAATTTGGCTGAGCAAGAGCTGAAGATTTGATGAGTGAAGGATCCCTTCTCCAGTTGGCAAAGGTGAGCTGGTTTCTATCAATGACAGATTTGAATGGTAAAGAGATAGCTCCTTCAGGTAGGAGCCATGCAAGATGTTGTTTGTTGACCTTCTCTCAAACAAGTGGGTTTTCATCCTCTATTCCAGCTTTGTCCTCGTCACTCTGAGATCCTTCTCCAGATGATCCATCCTCCTCACCAAATGAACAAGCTTGCTTTTTCTGTTTGTTGACCTTCTTTCCTTCTCACTCAGTTTTAGGTATCAGTGTCCTCAAGAAGTTTGTAGTAGAAGTCGAGAGCTGAGTTTCATCTTCTCTGTTTTCTTCCCCTCCTAATGCACTGACAATGGTATTTTGGATTCTAAACTATGAGAACATCTTGCCTCTTGAACCAAGCTCAAACTCCTTAACGAAGCCCAGGCACTTCTTGGCAATGGTCTGGTCAATTCCTTTGGACAATCCGCTAGACAACTCAGGAGAATAGAAGGTGTTTTCAGCAGTTGGTCTGTTAGCCATTCCAAGAGACTTGGTTGTATTAGAGGCATTGGAATTCAGTTGGGATGGAACAGATAACATTGCAAACGAAGTGGATTTGAAGGCACTGATGTCTCAGAGTCTGAGCACTGAACGTAGTGATGTATTAAATGTATAGCACAAGTACACAGAGAAATGAATAGATTGCTATAGTACATTGAAAAGATAGAAATGAGTAATAGAAGAATGAAGAAAAAGAACTTTATGTACCAGAGGACTTGAGGTGATAGAGATGAATGAAGAACCTTGAGTTCTCTGGTGGTTAGTATAAAATAGGCAGATAAAATACTATAAGAGGAATGGTATGAAAAAGAAATGGAAAAGAGAGATCATGAAGACCAGAGCGGTCACAGAAACCAGGATCATGAGGATCAAGCCACGGAGGCAAATGTGGACAGCCCTGGGGTCCTGTGCACAGAGCATTGAGAGGGTAATGGGGACAGACTTGGAGTAGAGACTCACCAAACAATTAGTTTATTGTAAAATAAAACTTTAAAAAATAATCATCAACCTCCATAATCAAGTCATCAGTGGACACCAAGCTCTCATCACTAGCCTTCTGCCTGTGTTGCCACAGAGTTTTCTTGTCTCAGTTCAGTTTTTTGTCCTTCACCTGTCTGAATGTGTGGATGGGGAAAAAACTGACTATCTTGATTTTTCCAGACATCACATTGGTAGTTTCCATACACTTGAGCATCTCAGCATCAAGTGTCTCAACTTTCCAAAGGCTGATGCAGTGAAACAGAAAGTTGATAAACCAAAAATGACATGTCCAGATTGGCATAGAAGTCAAAGATGTCCAAGATTTCAGCAGATATGTCACCATTGGAGATCCATTGTCTTCATCAAGATGTGAAGCTGAGAAGAAAACATTGATCTCACAGGTGTTGTCTATGATTATTTGAGAGAAATGATTACTTGAGAAAATCATTGGCTGTCACAAAAAAGAAAACATGTGAAGCCAACTGTTTCTTTTTTTTTTATTTGAGAAAAACAAACCCATACCTCATGAGGATGGCCATGCTGCAGCCAGCATTGGACAGCATGGTGGGCTCCCATGGCTCTCCAGTAATGCCACTTGGACTCTGTTGCTTAAAGTAATATAAAATTTAAAGACCAAGATCATGATAGATTTTATGTCACTTGTCTTTGGCTTTCAAAACTTCAAGTTTTAACATTGGAGGGAAGGAACTGGCTGTCACTCCAGTGTGGATTGAGAAGGCTTGCCTTGACATGTGCACCCTCTCCCAGAAAGATTTTGTCTTTTTTTTTTTGGTAAAATACCTAACTTTGTTTTCTTTGTCTCTAAACTATCATGAATAATAAATCAAAGTGGTCCTGACCCTGTCATCTTGATTTGTATGTGGAGCTGCTAAATTGTTACTAGACACTTAGTAGAAATTGTGTGACACATGTACAAGCAGTAGAGAAGAGAAATCTATCTGTTGATTGCATCATGAGCCAGCTGAGCTGGCTAATATATGAGGTTTTGTCTTTGAACAAGATGACAGCAGCAGAAAACTGAGATAACATGTCAGAAGTGTTGAAAAGATATGGTATCTCAGACTATAAGTAGCTAAATGTCACTTGACAAGTACAGAACAGTGCATACAAATGTTTTTGACCTGTCAAAGGTCTTATAAATGTCAACTTCAGCTGCTCCACTCCAGAACTTTATTATTTCATGAAGTGAGAAATCTTCAGGTTCCTTATAGCCCGATGACTTGAGAAGTAATGCATGCTGAACCCACACAATTACTTAAACCCCAGATTTGGGCTATACTACCACAGGCAAGAATAACCTCTGAAAAAGACCAAAAGACAAAGAGTATGGGAAACTAGCCAAACTATTGTCCAGCCAGAACATCCCATCATGAATCTCATCATCTAAGCCATAAATAGATAGTGAAAGCACTGTTATTGCTTTATTACTATCTACTTCTGGAAAGCAGAGAGCACTATAAGTTGAGGGGAAAAAGTATCTAGGCTGTTCTGTCCATGTCAGCATTTAACTGAGCACACAGGGCACTGGAACTACAAAGTATATAGTCTCAGTAGACTCAGAATCTTCAGCTGCAAAGTCCTGTATCTAAGCTGACCACCAAGAAACTCTAATTCTGAGAAAGCAGTCTTGGTAAACATGATGAGGTATCTTGAGCTATGATTTTGAATGTAGAAACAAATAGTTGCAAAAGAGAAAGAGAAAGACTCATGCATACTTGGGACACTTATAACCTAGATTGTTGCAAATGTTCCCAACTCAGTCTAGTTTGACTTCATCTTATTTTCATTCATTGAACATTCCCTGTTTGTTATGTGTACTTGTCCCGATTGTATATCATTGCTCACATCATCTCAAAGTGTTGAAGACAGACCCCTATATATACCTTTAGTCCATAATCTGGGGCCGTAAAGACATGATTTGTGTTTTAATCTCAACTCAAGCTGAAAAGCTTTCATTTTCATTTTTGTTATTGTGCTCATTGTGCTGAAGACTTTCATATACCTTCAGTCCATGATCTGAGGTTATAGAGACATGTTGTGCATTTTAATCTCAACTCAAGCTGAAAAGCTTTTATTTTCATGTTTGTTATTGTGCTTGTTATAGTGCAATGTAGGGCACTCCCCTGTTCACAGATTGCTGTTAAGATTCTCAACAACAATATCTACAATTTCTGGTCTAATTGGTCCATATCTGCTGATGCTATGGAGAGTTCCAAGCTGAAAACCTTTCATTTTCGGTTTGGTTATTGTGCTCATTGTAGTGCAATGTAGGGCTCCTGCTGTTCATGGGTCACTGTTAAGACAATCTTTGGTTTAATTGGTCCATATCTGCAGACAATATGGACACTTTTACCTATTAGTCTTCCTTGATCTGATAGGATCAACATGAAAGTGGATTGCAAGGGTAGAGAGCGTTTTTGGAAGCCTCTGCACACAACAGATATCCCTGCAACAATCTAAACATACTTGGGACACTTATAGCACCTCCACAGGTCTAGTTTAATTGTCATTTATTGTGTACTGTTCTCTGTTGACTATGTGCACTTGTCCCAATTGTATATCATTGTGAACAATGATCTGGAGTGTTGAAGACCCCTACTCTACATCTTCAGGCCATGACCTGGGATTGTAGAGACATGTTTTGTGTTTTTTTCTCAACGCGAGCTGGAAAGCTTTCATTTTCATTTTCATTTTTATTATTGTGTTTATTGAAGTGCAATGTGGAGCTCCCCCCCTGCTTGCAGATTACTGTAATGACTGTTGAGCATGATATCTACAATTTCTAACCTAATCGGTCCATATCTGGGGACACTATGGACATTTTGATCCACTACTGCCCTTTTGATCGACATGAAGGTGGATTCCAAGGATAGGGAGTGTTTTTGGAGGCCTCTGCACACAACAGATACTCCTGCAACAATCTAGACATACTTGGGACAATTATAGCACCTCTTGTCTAGATTGTTGCAAATATTCTCAACTCAGTCTGGTTTCACTTCATTCTATTCTCGTTGGTTGTACATTCCATATTCAATATGTGTGCTTGTCGTGATCATATATCATTGTTCACATTATTACGAAGTGTTGACAACCCCCATACATCTTTAGGCCATGATCTGGGGTCATAGAGACATGTTTTGTGTTTTGTTCTCAGCTCAAGCTGAAAAGCTTTCATTTTCATTTTTGTTACTCTGCTTGTTGTGGTGCAAGGTAGAGCTCCCTGTTTGCAGATGACTGTTGAGACTCTTAACAATGATAGCTTCCATATCTGTGGAAGCTATGGACACTTTTACTTACTATTCCCCTCTTGATCTGATAAGACTTTTATGATCCTTTGTCTCATTTGTTTCTCCCTTTGTTCCTAGATTTGTTCACAAGGTCCGGACTGCTCCAGACACTTGTTTTTTGTCTTCCGCATGTGCACTGTAGTCCGGTCCACCATGGAATCAGCTGGATCTCACCCAGTCATCAGACCCTATAATCCCATTAGTAGGTGCCACATGAGTGAGCAGAGGCCTACTGATGGACAAAGATTAGAGGACTTAGTGCTGCTTGCTTTCATCCCTTATCTCCCTTTCTTCCCCTCCATTGAAAGCAAGACTAGTGAGAACATCCACAGCGCATTTCATTTGTTTAGACCACTCTAATCACTCTATATCTGTCTGCAGTCACAGTACAGTGTACAGCTTTGTTATTGCACTCTGTGTACACTGTAGCTGGTATGCTTGTCTCTACAGTGTGTTAGAACGTTGCTAACACCCCAGAGTGTACACATATCAGCCTAACACTTCAGAACATTGCCCTATTGTGTTTGTTGGTTGAATATCTTGCTCCCAGTGTGTTATCAACAGAGTCTCACTCCTGTACAGCTGCACTAACACCCCCTTCTGGATATCTGATGTAGATCCAGCCTCTAGGACGTACTTTTCATCACCCACCCCTCTCTATTATTAGAATTAGATACTGTAGTCAACTATGGCTAGTTGAGGAGTTGAGTCAGATTTTGAGTCAAGTCGAGTCTGACTAATGACTCGTGACTCTGGCAACTTAGTGTGATTTTGAGCCAAATATCAAGTCATCAGCCGTGAGAAACCCTTTTTGGCAATTGAGCTACTCCAGAAGTAGCCGAATCTAATGAATTTCTATTCAAAAATGTATTTACCTATTAATAAACCGACTCCACTGACTCAGCCAACTCGAGTTGACTCCAGAGTGGAGTCACCGGCATTTGGAGTGGAGTTGCTTGGAGTTGAGTCAAAGTGAGCCGAAGTTGGAGTCGTGGCAGCACTAGTAATTAGCACCATTCCAATAACTTCAGATGAGCAGCAGAGGCGAAGTACCATAAAAGTCTTAGATCAACAAGGGATTAGTAGATAAAAGTGTCCATAACTTCCACAGATATGGACTGATTAGGCCAAGAACCATAAATATTGTTGTTAAGAGTTTTAACAGCAATTTGCGAGCAGGGGGGACTCCACATTGCACTACAACGAGCATAATAATGATAATAAATACTTTCTAGATCGAGTTGGGAACAAAACACAAAACATGTCTCTATGTCTCCAGATCATTGCCTGAAGGTGTATTGGAGTCATCAACACCTCATATTGTGAACAATGATATATGATCAGGACAAGCACACATATCAAACAGGGAATGTACAATGAACAAAAATAAGATGAAGTCAAACTAGACTGAGTTGAGAACATTTGCAACAATCTAGACAGACAGTTAGAGCACTTCCTGACTAGATTGTTGCAGAGGTATCTGTTATGTGCAGAGGTACTGATCAGACTACGTCTTGACAAGGAGTATCCATGCAAATAGTGATCAATGAAATTCTGAAATGACTGATCAAGGAGGTGAATTATAACCACCTACCCATAGTGAAACATCCATATAGATTGGTAATAGGCGGGCCACCAATCAGGAAAAAGTCCCCTAGACCATGGCTGTCAAAGTCAACCATGGTTTTAGGGTCAAATTGATGATGAAAGGTCAGATTAGCGCTGTGGATGCTTACTCAAGTTGTGTTACTGGTTACTCAAGGGATCCTGGCATCTGGCTTGACCAGTCCAGTTTCTAGTTCCAAGAATGTCTAAACCTAAAAATCACATACAAAGTCTGATATTTTTGAGTGCAGCACCCTATATTGTTTGAAATGCTTGTATTGACTTGTGAACAAATTGTGTTATGTTATTTGACCACTGGAATTGTGTACTTGTGTTATTTGACTTGTGTTTGAACTATATTGTGTGTGTTTGACTCGAAATATTGTTGATCTGTGTGCCTATATCTGAACCTTACATATCAAACTCCAAAACTTTGAACTATTTCTACCTATATTGCTACAATGAACTTGAAGGGTTTCATGCTTTCAACTAGACTGTATACCTTCTACAGACTCACTTTTGTGGTGTTTGTTTTGTTTGGTATTGTCTAGTCCTATACAGCATCAGTTTGATTGTGTTTTTTTCTTCTGACACCTCTCTGTCAGGTCATTCCAACCATTGTGAGTGGTGCTAGCTAGTACTGTGAGAGGCTGGGCTTGCAGTTGAGCTATCTCCAGGAGTCTTCTTGATTTATCCTTCTTCTTTTTCTTTTGCATTTTAACAATGATCTACAAGGTGTATCCAAACTTTCTGATTTAACACTCCTGCCTTCATTCTTAGGCTGCTTCAGACCTACCTGTATTCACCACCCTCCAACAAACAAATGCTGAGCAGATTGAACTTATTGAATTTGACCAGCATCAGGTGTTCTTGCTTGGAAACAGCTCACCAAAATGACTCAGACTGGCAGGAAGCAGTTGATCAAGGCTCAATGGTTTGGTTTTCACAAGTGACCATATTCCAATCAGCAAAGCTTGGTTTTGATACTGTCAGGCTAGCAAAAGAGGCTGATGTCAACTCTGCTTGCCTTATTGACAAGTGGCTTGACTCTGGGTTGTTTTCAGTCCCTTTTCAGTAAATTGATCATGTGGTAGACAAGGTGCTTAATTATGCAGAATTAGTCTCATGAAAGTATGAGTGTATGAACAACTTTGTAATCAAATCTCTGATCAAGGCGACAAATGTAAAATCCTGTCAAAGCTATTTAACTTCTGATTCTACTGCTTCACCAAATGGACCAATATTTCAATGTTGATTTAGCTAGTATGTTCTACTGTTTAATCTTTGTATTTTTAAAAATCTCTACTAACAAGTCTCAAAGAAAACTTGCTTGAAGACCTTCAGATTGATTGGAACTAAGGCTCAGCACAGATACCGGTAATGCCAGGTTACCTATGTGAAAACCTGCCAGATCCAGATACAATAAGTATTTGGATCCACAAATACAGATACTTTGCGGATACAGGTTTAGATTTCTGAAAAAATGCAAATACCTGCAGGTACCAGGTACTACATAAGTAGTGTTTTTTTACTGTATATCAATAAGAATTCAACCATTCCAAAGTCAATTTTATACTTAAGTATGTAGAAATTCATCCAAATATGTATGTTTTGAAGGTATTTTATTCACAGATCTTTAAAAGAGGTGTTTCTGAACAAGACCCAGGAATGAAATTTGATCTATTCAATAAATTCTACAAACCTGCTTTACAAAGATATTTTTATTATTGATCCTTCCCTTTACAGTATGTGGTGCCACAATATTGGAGATTCTGAATAACTCACCAGAACAAGATTTCTACAATTACTTCTAGAAATGAAAAACAGATGGGCATACATCAGCTACAAAGTTGTGTATCAATTATTGGGATATGTAATTTCTACCTTGACTTACAACAGTACATACAGTATTATTATATTCAAGCGTCTATCAATGTATGCCTCAGTATGACAGAAATGTTATCAACATCTCTTTCAAAACATACCTGCAGGTTACCCAAAATTTGAGTAACCAGCAGGTTGGATCCATGGATCCAGGTTACCAATAGGAAAATACCAGCCAGATACAGGTTTAAATTTCAGAAACCCAATTACCTGCAGGTCCGGATACAGGTCATTTGCGGGTGGATCTGTGCTGAGCCTTAATTGGAACTGCCTCAGTCTGCAGTCAAAACCTATTTTAAATCCAGTAAAGTTATACCCTCTGCTTATAAGACTGACCCTACTCACAAAAGTTCAATAGGTCAAAGAGTTAACAATTTAAAGATATCAAGCACCACTCACTTATTGTGTTGTTACACTGGACAACAAACAAAGACAAGCCAGAAGGTTACTTCCAGGAGACCATATTCAGACTGCAGAGAGTAATTTACAAAAAGGAACTTCCATCTCTTAAAATCTCAAGGTACATTTGGCTTTCCTGTCTATTCCATAAATTTTCTTTTTAACTATTATCTTTTGCAATAATGTTGAGAATTTTGATCTCACAACAAAAGTATAAAAAATATAAAACTGAGCAAAAATAGCTTACATCTCCATAACAAAGAAGAATTAACCAAAATGATGGTAAGTTTGGAATTCATGAACTCCTGGAACTCTTTATCATTTCTGTCAGATTTTCAGGATGTCAATAATTTTGTGAGAGGGCTTTTGTTTTAGACCTGTAACTCGGATCCTTCAAAATTTCGAAGTGTCTTCAAAGCGGAGCTTTACTTCGATAGAAGGACCTGCAGAATCCGTTGATTTTTTGGCTGACACGCCGTGTGAACCGATCGTTTCTTGTTATATCCATGAATCTATCCCGATATGGGAACCGCCCAAAAAGGAATGGCTGTGCAAGTAAGGATCTATAGTGATACGTGTTCGTGCTCTTTATCCTCCTTTTTTATGAACCATACCTCCAACGATGACTTTTTCATGTTCTTCCTAAATCAACCTCAAACAGCAACGGGCCCGTGGTATATACTCAAATCCATTGAAATACTTGTTCTTTGCCCTAACTATCTCATGCTCCGTGCAACATCAAATTGTCCAAACATTACATATGCGTCTCACTGTATTCCGACTAGTATTGACTAACCCGAGAACTACTCGTGCTTTCTTTCAACTCCATTTGACTTCAAAAATCAAAAATGTGTTCTCATTTTCCATGACAACATGGAAGCAACGGTGCGGATTGCATGTTATTTTGATAGCCTTCTACCAGCACAATACCATGTCAATACTTGGTGCCGAAGATGAACTCGATGATGGAACTGGTGGACTTGAAAAAGTAATCTGACTTTCTCCAGGCAGTTTGGCACGTCTGTTGCGAGGTTTCTGCACTACTTCGCTGCCAAAGAGAACAGACATGTTTTCCCTCCATGAAATTGAGTATGCTGGAATCGGGTGGTAGTGTGTTCTCAGGAGTGGGGTTTAACTCCCGTTCCGAGTCAAGGGCAGGAGTCGGTGCAGGTAATGGTGATGTATTGAGAGAAAAATGGCCTTCTCCAGGGTACGACTGGTGAGATTTTGACAAGCGAGGAGGCATTTTAAAACAAGCTTGTATCTTATGCGTAATATGAGGACTTCAGAACGCAAGGTGATGATAGTAATACACAAGAAAAAAATTGCAGTTATCGGATTATCTTATCCAACACAGCCATTCCTTTTTGGGCGGTTCCCATATCGGGATAGATTCATGGATATAACAAGAAACGATCGGTTCACACGGCGTGTCAGCCAAAAAATCAACGGATTCTGCAGGCCCTTCTGTCGAAGTAAAGCTCCGCTTTTTGTCAAAAACTTTGAAAACCAGAAGGGACTAAGTCACAGGCCTACTTTTGTTTGTGAGTGAGAGGTAATCCTCCTACTAGGAGCCTCAAAATTCAATTGTGAAGGTTCCAACAGTTGAAATATCTTCAGGTGCATCCATTACTCAATGTTGATTTAAATAGAGCTGAGCAAGTTCTTGTTCAGCATGAACAGGGTTGTCTTGGACGTAAATCTTCTATGCAGTGGAAGACCAACATTCAAGAGCCTGAATGACGGACTCAGACAGTCCTAAACTAGCATAGAAGGTCACACCACCAGCATGAGCTGAATGGCCTCCAAACTCTTTACCTACAACAGCAAAGAACTTAGACTTAAACCAAGCTCATGTTGGGATGCTGTCATCCTCAAGCAAAAACAGCATAGCTCTGGCACCATGTAACCTGTCCCTTGCAGTAGCATAGTCCTGAAGAAGCTGAACAGGATTTTCAACCTCCTGTGCAGTGAAGAAGCTGAACAGGATTCCCAACCTCCTGTGCAATAAACAGGATTTCAGTATCTCGATAGAAAGGATCAGCTTTGTTGTATAGGAGGTGACAACCAGCACCACCACCAAATTTAAGTGTTGAACGTCTAATTATCTTGCATCAAACAACTCCTTTTTATTGAGGATTGCCTTTCCAGTGACCACTCTATTTTGAATAAGAGAAGCAGTAGAAGAACCATTTAGTTCTTCTGAAAAAACATTAAGAACACAAAGACCTAGTATAATAGGCCCTTCACTTCTCATCATCTTGCTTGTGTTTTCTATGGCTGCCATCGGACTGGGGAGCTGTTAGTGTCCAATTGGAATGCTTTGCATGGTTGGCACAAGATCATTAAATGGTCTATGCGTAAATTTGATGGTGGTCATGCAGGTCATCACCTACCACACCCCAAAGCTGATCCTTTCTATTAAGGTACTGAGATCCTGTGCAGCTCTTTCAAGACTATGCTACTGCAAGGGACAGGTTACATGGAGCCAGGGATTGTTTTTGCTTGAAGATGGCAGCATCCCAAAATGAGCTTGGTTTGAGTAAGTTCTTTGCTATTGTAGGTAAAGCGTTTGGAGGCCATTTAGCTTGAGCTGGTGGTGCAACCTTCTATGCTAGTCTAGGTCTGTCTAAGTCTGTCATTCAGCCTCTGCTGCTCATCACTAAACTTAGGATTAGCCACAACACAGGCCGAAGCCCAGATACATTCTGCAGATCGAGATAGTGCTAATTACATAGGTAGTTAACTACTGTACATAACTCTAATAATAGGGAGGGTGGGTGGGTGACAAAAAATACGTTCTAGAGGCTGGATCTACATCGCATATCCAGAAAGGGGTGTCAGTACAGCTGTACAGGAGTGAAACTGTGTTGATAACGCACTGGGAGCGAGATATCCAACCAACAAACACAATAGGACGATGTTGTGAGGTGTTAGGTTGATATCTGTACGCTCTGGGGTGTTAGCAACATTCTAACACACTGTAGAGACGAGCTTACCAGCTACAGTGTACACAGAGTAAGCCAAGAACAAAACTGTACACTGAACTGTGACTGCAGACAGGTATACATCGTAACTCCTTCAGGTTTGCTTGACCCTGATTTGCCTGGCTTTTTTCGGCTTTTTACAGTGGATCAAACCGGGCAAGTCACAAGGGGACCAGCCAGCGGGGTTTTGGTAACAAGCTGCCTCAGCAACCATTGAGTTGCATTGAATTTTTGTGACGTGCCGCTTGGCAACAAGCGGGCAAGCCAGCAAAGCCGGCCAAAGGAATCACGTAATTTCACGATGTAGAGTGATTAGAGCGGTCTAAACAAACAAAATGCGCTATGGATGTTCAACATGAAGGTGGATTCCAGGGGTAGGGAGCATTTTTGGAGGCCTCTGCACACAACAGATAGCCCTGCAACAATCTAGACATACTTGGGACACTTATTGCACCTCTTGTCTAGATTGTTGTAAATGATCTCAACTCAGTCTAGTTTGACTTCATCTTATTTTCATTCATTGTACACTCCCTGTTCGATAAATGCGCTTGTCCCGATCACAAAGCATTGTTCACATTTTTACAAAGTGTTAACGACCCCACACACTTTCAGGCCATGATCTGGGGTCATAGAGATGTGTTTTGTGTTTTGTTCTCTACTCGAGCCAAAAAGCTTTCAGGTACATTTTTGTCATTATGCTCGTTCTAGCGCAATGTATGTTTCCCCTGTTCGCAGATTACTGTTAATACTCTTAGAAACAATACCTTCAATTCCTGGCTTAACCGGTCCATATCTGCGGACGCTATGTACACTTTTACTCACTATTCTCCTCTTGATCTGATAAGACTTTTATGATACTTTGCCCCATTTGGTTCTCCCTTTGTTCCTGGACTTGTTCACAAGGTCCGGACCGCTCCGGACACTTGTTTGTCTTCCGCATCCACACTGGTGTCCATTTCACCCCAGAATCAGCTGGATCTCACCCAGTCACAGACCCTATAATCCCATCAGTGGGTGCCACATGAGTGAGCAGAGGCCTACTGATGGACAAAGATTAGAGGCTTTCTTCACCTCCATTGAAAGCCTTCTTCTAGTTCATCTATCCCACGTTTCAGACGGGGCTATGTATGGTTGTCTACTTCTTCCAATGATATTACTCCCCCGAGTATTTTGTCCACCTATGATGCTCCTCCGCTTCCATCTCCACCTAAGTCTCTCCTCGTTGACCCCACGATTCAGTCCACACTTCATGCATTGAAGGATTACATTAAGGTTGATACACCCTTTGATGTCAATCGCCTTGAACGACTTCTCTTCACTCATCCCAATCGCCCTTTTGTTGACTCTGTTCTCTATTCACTTCGAGAAGGCTTTTGGCCTTTCTATGAAGCTGAATGGAAGGATGAGATGTCACAACCTAGTGTTGAGAACTACTCCACTGATCCTGTGGACTTAGAAGCCATTCGAGCACATCGTGATAAGGAGGTTGGTGCAGGTCGTTGGTCGGAGGCTCTTCCTGAGGACTTTTGTTTGCTCCCTGGCATGAAAGTGTCTCCTATGTTTGTTGTATGGCAGAAAGGGAAGCCTCGTGTCATAACAGACCACACAGGCTCTGGACTTAATGCTGGGATCCCTAAGGAGGAAGGAAAAGTGCGGTATGATGACATGCATACATTTGGGCAGGTTTTGAATGATGTCTTGAAAGAGCACCCTCATGAAGACATTGTTCTTTTCAAGAGTGATGTGGCAAAAGCATTTCTCAATCTCCCTGCTCATCCTTTGTGGCAAATCCGTCAGGTTGTCATAGTAGATGGGCGCTTCCACCTTGTTCGTCGCCTAGTGTTTGGGACACGTACCTCACCTCGTTGTTGGTGCTCTGTTTCTGGCCTGCTCTGTTGGTTTGGTGTTGTCAAATTAGGCATTGCTGGCCTTCATGTTTACATGGATGACTTCTATGGCTGGGATTTCAAGCGCAATCTTGTGTTCTACCATGGGCAGATGTGTCCTCATCGTCAGGTTCAGCTTCTGGTGTTTTGGGAGAGCATCAGATGCCCTTTTGAAGATGAGAAGCAGCTGGATGGTGCTCGACTTAAGATCATTGGGTTCTGGGTTGATGCTATCAAGGGCTCTATTTCCCTTACATCCGAGTCCATTCAAGCTCTTGTCTCTGACATAAACACATTCCTTTCCACTCCTAACCACAAACCTGCTTTATCTGTTTGGCAGCATTTGACTGGTTCTTTGAACTGGTCTCTCAATGTGTTGCCTTGGGCTCATCCTGGTCTGACTGAGATGTACTGGAAAATGAGTGGAAAGAGTCATCAGCATGCTGGGATCCCCATCAATGGTGAAGTCTATCGTGATTTGACCTGGTTTACCAACATGTTGCAGACAGCTATTGGGGTGCGCTTTGTTGATGCTCAAACTTGGGATGATTCTGAGGCTGACTTTGTTGGCTGGACTGATGCCAGTAATTCTGGACTTGCCTTTGTCTATGCTGGCAATGGTCTTGTTTATCAGCTCAATCCTAATCCCAAGCCAATTGTTGACATCTTCTTTCGTGAACTTCTTGCAATTTTATGTCTCCTGCATCATATTGCTTCCTTTTCATCCCCACCACGCCGTGTTCTCATACACTCTGACAGTCTCAACTCAGTTGAAGTGTTGAACTCACTGCGTGCCTCCGAGTCATCCCATAATTCCATTCTTCTTGCCATTGCAGACATTATCCTGAAGACAGGGATTGATATGCGTGTCCGTCACATTCCTGGCAAAGATAACATTCGAGCAGATCTACTCTCTCGTCTTCTTTTTGATGATTACAAGCATCAATTTCCCTCCGAACGCGTCCGCACATTTGAGCCACCTCGCGAGCTCCTGCCGGCGCGATGGAGAGACTCCTTTTAGATGCCCTGGGTGGACAGACCCGTCAGAATGGCAGGTCTGTCCGCCCTCCTATGGATTTGAGTGAATTGGATGCTCTGGTCCATTACCTTCAGGTCCACTCCATTGAGGAGTCTACTCGCTCTAATTATGCAACAGGTGCAAGGGATTACATCCGCTTTTGCACTTCTCATAACCTTCCACTCGATCCTACTCCCTCTACCCTATCTTGTTATGTTGCCTTCACTTCTCGGCATACATCGTGATTTGTCAAGTATCGCTTGACCCCCATTTGCCCGGCTTTTTTCGGCTTGTACAAGCCAATAAAGCAGGTCAAGTGACAAGCGACCTGCCCGGTGAGTTTTTTGGCAAGCCAGTAATATGAAACTAATGAAATGAATACATTTGGAGCTAAAGTTTGTATTAAAATGTATTCATTTTATATCGTCAGCTTGTGAGCCAAGCTAAAAAGCCGGTCAAGCCGACCTGTAAATCACGTGGTTTCATGGTGTATTGCTTCTGCACCTAAATATCTTACTGGTGCCCGTCATTACCTCAAGGACATTTATCCTTACTTTGATGACTCCCGCTCATCTCCACTGGTTCAAGCAACCATTCGTGGGTCTAAAAAGGTTCGAGGTGATCCTGTTCATCGCAAACCACCACTGCGCACTTCCCATATCCAATCCTTTGTGGACAAGGCAACCCACTCACAAAAATATGATGATCTCTTATTTGCAACAATCATCGCTTGCGCTTTCTATGGCTGCCATCGCACTGAGGAGCTGGTAGTGCCCAATCGGAAAGCTTTGTGTGATTGGCACAAGATCATTAAACGTTCTACGCTTAGATTTGATGGTGGTCATGCTGGTTATCACCTCCCATACCACAAAGCTGATCCTTTCTATCGAGGTACTGAAATCCTGTTTACTGCACAGGAGGTTGGGAATCCTGTTCAGCTTCTTCAGGACTATGCTACTGCAAGGGACAGGTTACATGGTGCCAGAGCTGCGCTGTTTCTGCTTGAGGATGGCAGCATCCCAACACGAGCTTGGTTTGAGTCCAAGTTCTTTGCTGTTGTAGGTAAAGAGTTTGGAGGCCATTCAGCTCGTGCCGGTGGTGCGACCTACTATGCTAGTCTAGGACTGTCTGAGTCCGTTATTCAGGCTCTTGGACGTTGGTCTTCCACTGCATGGAAGATTTACATCCAAGACAACCCATCTGTCCGTGCTGAACAAAAACTTGCTCAGCTCCGTTTAAATCAACGTTGAATGTGCCGCCCGCATTCATCTCAGTATGTTTTTCTTTTGTTACTTGATCTTTTCTTCCTTTTGCTCTTTCCTCTCGTCTCGATCTACTTTTCTTTACACCACCATCCACCCCTCAACAACATTCCATTAGCTTATATAGCACTATCTCGATCCGCAGAATGTATCTGGGCTTCGGCCTGTGTTGTGGCTAATCCTAACTTTAGTGATGAGCAGCAGAGGTCGACATGAAGGCGGATTCCAAGGGTAGGGAGCGTTTTTGGAGGCCTCTGCACACAACAGGTACCCCTGCAACAATCTAGACATACTTGGGACACTTATAGCACCTCTTGTCTAGATTGTTGCAAATGTTCTCACCTCTGCTGCTCATCACTAAAGTTAGGATTAGCCACAACACAGGCCAAAGCCCAGATACATTCTGCGGATCGAGATAGTGCTAATTACAAAGGTAGTTAACTACTGTACATAACTCTAATATTAGGGAGGGAGGGTGGGTGACGAAAAATACGTCCTAGAGGCTGGATCTGCATCGCATATCCAGGAGGGGGTGTCAGTACAGCTGTACAGGAGTGAGACTGTGTTGATAACGCACTGGGAGCGAGATATCCAACCAACAAACACAATAGGACGATGTTCTGAGGTGTTAGGCTGATATCTGTACGCTCTGGGGTGTTAGCAACGTTCTAACACACTGTAGAGACGAGCTTACCAGCTACAGTGTACACAGAGTGAGCCAATAACGAAGCTGTACACTGTACTGTGACTGCAGACAGGTATAGAGTGATTAGAGCGGTCTAAACAAGCGAAATGTGCTATGGATGTCCTCACCAGTCTTGCTTTCAATGGAGGGGAGGAAAGGGAGATGAGGGAAGAAAGCAAGCAGCACCAGATCCTGTAATCTTCGTCCATCAGTAGGCCTCTGCTCACTCATGTGGCACCCACTGGTGGGATTATAGGGTCTGGTGACTGGGTGAGATCCAGCTGATCCCGGGGTGGACCGGACACCAGTGTGGGTGCGGAAGACGAGAAACAAGTGTCCGGAGCGGTCCGGACCTTGCGAACAAGTCCAGGAACAAAGGGAGAACCAAATGGGGCGAAGTATCATAAAAGTCTTATCAGATCAAGAGGAGAATGGTAGGTAAAAGTGTACATAGCGTCCGCAGATATGGACCGATTAAGCCAGGAATTGAACCTATCGTTGTTAAGAGTATTAACAGTAATCTGTCAACAGGGGAAGCCCTCAATTGCCCTAGAACGAGCATAATCACGAAAATGAAAATGAAAGCTTTTCAGCTCGAGTTGAGAACAAAACTCAAAACACGTCTCTATCACCCCAGATCATGACCTGCAGGCGTCTGGGTGTCGTCAACACTTTGCAATAATGTGAACAATGATATGTGATCGGGAAATGTACAATGAACAAAAATAAGACGAAGTCAAACTAGACTGAGTTGAGAACATTTGCAACAATCTAGACAAGAGGTGCTATAATTGTCCCAGGTATGTCTAGATTGTTGCAGGGGTACCTGTTGTGTGCAGAGGCCTCCAAAAACGCTCCCTACCCTTGGAATCCGCCTTCATGTCGACCACCCTCCCTCCCTATTATTAGAGTTATGTACAGTAGTTAACTACCTTTGTAATTAGCACTATCTTGATCTGCAGAATGTATCTGAGCTTTGGCCTGTGTTATGGCTAATTCTAAGTTTAGTGATGAGCAGCAGAGGCCATCAGCAACAAGCACTTATCTGGCCTAAAACAGAATACGTCACTTAGTTGCCAGTCCTAAAATGCAATATTCTCCATTAACCAATTGACACTTGTCGCAGAAGTGGTGTAAATCCTCGGAGCCATGTTCACTGATTCTGTTGTTACAATACTGCATGGCAAGCGTAAAAGCGGTTCCTCTGTTCTCGAGCATGAGGAACAAGTAAAATGGTCTGTTTGCACTCACAGTGTTTGAGGAGGGCCATGATGATAACGGAATCCCAGACATGTTCCACAGATAGGTTGAAACTACACTCGGTCCAGGAAAAATGTTCAGGTCAGGAATTAGGTTGTGAAAGAATGCTATTATATGGTTTGGCGCTACATTGTGAAATTACGTGATTCCTTTGGCCAGCTTTGCTGGCTTGTCCGCTTGTCGGCAAGTGGCATGTCACAAAAATTCAGTGGTTGCCGAGGCAATTTGTTACCAAAACCCCGTTGGCTGGTCCCCTTGTGACTTCATTGGCTTGACCCGCTGAAAAAATAAGACTACACCGTAACTCCTTCAGGTTTGCTTGACCCTGATTTGACCAGCTTTTTTCAGCTTTTTTCAGTGGATCAAACCGGGCAAGTCACAAGGGGACCAGCCAGCGAGGTTTTGGTAACATGCCTTGGCAACCATTGAATTACATTGAATTTTTGTGACGTGCCGCTTGGCAACAAGTGGGCAAGCCAGCAAAGCCGGCCAAAGGAATCACGTCATTTCACAATGTAAGTGAGGGCTCTGCTAAAAACAACAAAGTCAAGCATAAACTGAATGGTTGGGAACCCTTGTTGAAGCGACTCCACATGGCCAACAACGTGGTAGTGCCAAGTATAGCACACTGGGAAGGCATTGTCGTTCTAGAAGGAATCCAGGTCCCAGGTGAATTTGAGGTCTTTGATAGTGGAGGAGCATGGGAGTTCCTTTTTGGAAAACCAATCTTTTTTGGGCAACGCATGACTATGAAGCAGATGTTATTCGAATTGGGGATGTAGAGTTGAAAAATGATTTACAAAAGAAGCGAAGACCAGAAAGGGGGGGGGTCAATCCCCTCGAGGCAAGTCTTGAACAATACACCTCTTAGTCACAAGAGTGTTACTGACCAAGCTACCCCGGAAGTACCAAAACCTTCACCAGGAGCAGCAAATCAGGAATCTGAGGAGGAGTTAAACAGGGAACAGGAAGAGAAAAGTGAGGAGGAAAAGAAATCCAACTTACCGAGGTGGATAAAGGCGAAGATAGTTGGCAGTCGGAGATGGTCACCCAATATGAATGCGCATAGACCAAACTCGGAGGGAAGTAGTGCACCCCCCTTGAGGGAAGTTTCAAGTGATACACCTTCTACTGCTGAATCTATGGTTGACAAATACTCTACCTCAGATAACCCAGTATGTCATGTCACAACAAACGACGATGTAACAGAAGGGCCAATGGGAACTGAAGTACCAACGGAAGGACTAAAGGAGGAGGAGATCCTCACGAGTGCTGTCGACCAGAGGCACAGAAAGCACATGAAGGAACAGGGTTGTCCCTGGAAGAACTACAACATTGCATTAACGTTCAGTTCATAACTGCCGGACTCCCCTCAGCATACAACCTTCCACCTAGACCCATCCCAGTGAACATAGAACCTTCCGAGAAACCATCACCAAAATGGAGAATCTGCCAGAATTTTGACGCAGTCAACAAAGTCACGAAAGTAGCACCTATGCCACAAGGGGACATACACACAAAACAACAACGCGTCAGTGGACACCGCTTTATATCTCTATTTGACTTCACGTTGAACTTCTATGCCTGCAAGGTTGATCCAGAGTTGAGACCTTATACTTGTTTCTATGTCAAAGGAAGGGATTACTTTTGGTATAAACGGATGTCTTTCGGCACTGGTGCTCCATCAGCATTCACCCAACTGACAGCAGACCATCTATCTGACCTCATTGTTGATGACGTTCTGGAGCTTTTTGTTGACGATGGGGCATCAGCAGCTGGAACGTTTACAGAGATGATGAAAAAACTCACTTGCCTCTTCAAATGCTGCAGAGAAAGACAGTTGTCATTATTAGCCTCGAAATCAAAGTTCTTCATGACAGAAGGTGTCTTCGGTCGGACCAAAAAGCGTCACGCCAGACTTGACTAAATTAACTGCCATTGTAGACTGGCCAACCAGGCGATGCCCTGAACCTATCATCCTTCCTGGGGTTGACAGGTCACTTCTGAGACTTTGTAAAAGGGTATGCCAGGATAGAAGGTCCTCTACAGGATTTGGTGGGACAGGTAGTATTGCCGGAGAAATACTCGAAGGCAACGTATCGTCAAACCATGTGGGACTGGAAACTACAAGGGGATTGGCAACAAGAACACACAAAGGCATTTATCGAGCTGAAGAAAAGACTAACCTCTGAACCAGTGTTGAAATGTCCTCATTGGGACGGCTTGCCGTTTATCATCACGTCAGACAGTTGCAAAGAAGGTTTCGCAGCTGTACTAGCCCAACGCTTTGAAACCGTTTTCCCTAATGGCCAAACAATGTGCAAGTCACACCCCACATCGTAACTCCTTTAGGTTTGCTTGACCCCAATTTGGCCGGCTTTTTTCGGCTTTTTTCAGTGGGTCAAGCCAATCAAGTCACAAGGGGACCAGCCAACGGGGTTTTGGCAACAAACTGCCTCGGCAACCATTGAGTTTTCGTGACGTGCCACTTGCCAACAAGTGGGCAAGCCAGCAAAGCTGGCCAAAGGAATCATGTAACTTCACGATGCATAGCGTTCATGTCGAAGCAGACATCAAAAACGGAAAGAAACTACAAGCCATTCCTGCTCGAATTCGCCGCACTAAAATGTGCTCTGGACAAGTTCTCTGACATCGTATGGGGATACCCTGTTGAGATTGAGACTGACTGTCAGGCGCTGTGCGACATCATACTCAATCCAAACCTCAATGCGACGCATGCTAGATGGAGAGATGGTATTCTCATACACAACATCAAGGAGGTCCGTCATATACCCGGGAAAATGAATGTAGTAGCCGATGGACTCAGTCGAATGTGGAAGGAATGGCCAAGGATACCTGGGGATGGCAGCGAGTGGACGGTAAATGAGGATTGGGAGGCAGCCCATGGGTTAGTACACAATGTCATGAGAGTGGAAGTGGATGTGGAGGCAGGAAAGCTACACGAGCGTTTCAATGATGAACCGGTACTGCTGAAAATTGTCAACGCCTTGAAAGGGTTGGATTCGGGAAGGTCGGTGAAGGAGAAACAACAGGCAAAACACCGTTCTGAACGGCACTTCATCAAAGAAGGTAAACTCTGGCGATTACATGGTGATGCCAGCAAACAAGCAAGGTCGAGGGTTGAGTGTGTATTGAGGAGGGAGGCATTGGTACTAGCACAGGAGGAGCATGTAAACGGTGGACACTGGGGTCATGACGCGATGAAAATTGCGCTTTTGGACTGGATATGGAGTCCGAGGTTGGATGAGTCAATCCTAATGGCTATCAGTGAATGCCCAAAATGTAAGAACTTTGGAGCACCTCACCTTCACTCTTTAATGAATCCAATCATGAGACGACACCCATTCGAGCTGCTTGTAGGTGACTACTATCTGTCCATGCCAGTAGGAAAAGGGGTTACCATACCTTGGGCGTTTACCTCGACACATACTTGCAGCACATGTGGGCCTACAAGTACAAGGTAAAAGGGAGCGGGAAAACCACGATAGAAGGCCTGAGCTGGATATTCGAAGGGTACACGCCACCAGAGACAGTTCAGTTCGATGGCGGTTCCCATTTTGACTGCGCAGAAGTACTAGATTACTGCAGTAAATGGGGTGTCAAACGGCATATCATCCCAGCGTACTCACCTTGGATTAATGGTCTTGTCGAAGGAGGGAACAAAATCC
This sequence comes from Dendrothele bispora CBS 962.96, assembly GCA_004369135.1. Classification (NCBI taxonomy): domain Eukaryota; kingdom Fungi; phylum Basidiomycota; class Agaricomycetes; order Agaricales; genus Dendrothele; species Dendrothele bispora. Next base: position 86,362 of record ML179316.1, on the reverse strand, counting down.
TGCTTAGTGTACTAAAACAAAAATGTGCATCAGGCCTAGGTAAAGACAAGTACAACGATGTTTCACCAGAAAGCCTTCCCAGAAATTGGCCGGATTACTTGGAGGAAGCATTACAAAAAATCAAGAACAGACTCCTAACTAGCTTCAGATTTTCACCCAAGGAATTGCTTCTCGGCCTCATCATCAACACTGTGGTCACTCCGGGAAGACAGCACCTCGAAATTAGCACCTCAGGATGTTGATATCCAGATGGCATATGTGGAACAGCAGCGACTTGATGGTTATGACGCAATGATACGACACGCACTAAGAAAAGAGGTTTTCGATAAGAGATTGTTAGCTAAACACCCAAGGGAAGTAATTTTTAAAAACGGACAACTAGTCCAGATTTACAGAAGTGATCTACTTGGACCTTCATCTTGTTTTTGGTTGTTTGTGCATTCCCTGTTTGTTATAGGCTCCTGCTTGTTAAAGGTTCCTGTTTTACTGTTATATTAATGTTCACATTATCTCAAGCCATTAAAAACCCTCATGTACCTTCAGTCTGAAAACAATGTCTAAGGTTCTGCAATAAGCTTCTACTATACTCTGCATGCAAGATAAACCTAGGACTATTCTCATTTATCTCAGCTACTATACGGCAGGCATTAAGAGTTTGTGGTCAGGAAGCGACATTTTGGAAACTCAACATGAAGGCGGATTCCAAAGGTAGGAAGCGTTTTTGGAGGCCTCTGCACACAACAGATACCCCTGCAACAATCTAGACATACTTGGGAGAGTTATAGCACCTCCTGTCTAGATTGTTGCAAGTGTTGTCAACTCATATATTGTTCACATGATTACAAAGTGTTGACAACCCCCATACACCTTCAGGCCATGATCTGGGGTCATAGAGACATGTTTTATGTTTTGTTCTCAACTCGAGCTGAAAAGCTTTCATTTTCATTTTCATTATTATGTTCTGGCGCAATTCAAGACTTCCCTTGTTCGCAGATTACTGTCAATACTCTTAACAACGATAGCTTCAATTCCTGGCTTAAGCGGTCCATATCTGCAGACGCTATGTACACTTTTACCTACTATTCTTCTCTTGATCTGAGAAGACTTTTATGGTACTTTGCTCCATTTGGTTCTCCCTTTGTTCCTGGACTAGTTCACAAGGTCCGGACCACTCCAGACACTTTTTCCTCGTCTTCCGCACACACACTGGTGTCTAGTCCGCCCCGGAATCAGCTGGATCTCACCCAGTCACCAGACCCTATAATCTCATCAGTGGGTGCCACATGAGTGAGCAGAGGCCTACTGATGGACGAAGATTACAGGATCTGGTGCTGCTTCCTTTCTTCCCCTCCATTGAAAGCAAGACTGGTGAGGACATCCATAGCGCATTTCGTTTGTTTAGACCGCTCTAGTCATTTTATACCTGTCTGCAGTCACAGTACAGTGTACAGCTTCATTATCGACTCACTCTGTGTACTCTGCAGCTGGTAAGCTCGTCTCTACAGTGTGTTAGAACGTTGCTAACACCCCAGGGCGTACAGATATCAGCCTAACACCTCACAACATCGTCCTATTGTGTTTGTTGATTGGATATCTTGCTCCCAGTGCATTATCAACGCAGTCTCACTCCTGTACAGCTGTACTAACACCCCCTTCTGGATATCTGATGTAGATCCAGCCTCTGGGATGTATTTTTTGTCACTCTCTATTATAATTTTGTTGTAATGTTTTTGCAGTAATATCCAACATACTCCTCCTGGTCCAAAATCTCTCTATAAGCCATACCCGGCTTAATATGTAATTAGCACTATCTTGATCTGCAGAATGTATCTGGGCTTTAACCTGTGTTGTGGCTAATCCTAAGTTTAGTGCTGAGCAGCAGAGGCTGCTCCAGAGTCTTATCCTGTAACAACTGTATTACTGTTGTTACAATTTGAATTGTGGTTGAGCAAGATTTGGACTCGCAATTTTGTCTTCTACAAGTTTGTCTCTCTTCAAATTTATAAACCTCAATTTTTATATCTTGCTATGACTACCACCCCACCATGGTTCAACTCAATTTCCACCAGCGCTAAGTGGAAAAGTTCTCGGCAGTAATACTTACTTATGATTATCACTGAGAAAGGAGGGGGGTGAACTATGTTGGATTCTGTAAGCAATGCACATATCTGAGAATGCAGGGTTTCATTACTTTCTGAATGTACAGCAGAATATCTTCAACTCATAAGGTGTACTCTATGCTGTAGACTTAAGTACTGCCAGAAATATGTATAGAGTATGTCATATTAACTGAAACAAGTGTATCATGGTAAGAAATTCAGTATCAAGCAAGGATAAATCTATGTAGTTAGTGTCACGACCTGACCTAAAAGCAGTGCACCCTTGCCTATCCTAGGCAACCTGTTGGGGAGTGACAGCGATCGTGCGATGGAACCTGACCCTCTAAGCCTCTAGAGTAGTGCAACTAGTCGATATAAGCCTATATCTGACTGCGATTTGTGCGAATAACGATAGCCACAGATACGAGGAACCAGGAACCTAGTGTTGGCGACTCAGTCTACGAGCCTAGAAGCTAGAAGAATGGAACTAGTATGGAAACCAAGGAGAATCACAAGATAAACAGCCTTTGGAGCTGAGTCGACAACGAGAGTGATGCAAGTAAGCAAGTCGTCGCCTACCAGGAAAGTAGGATCAATAGAACAAAGTGTCCTATGACAACTAAGATTGGATTCTAACTAGTACTGATGGTTATAGGTGTATATACTGTAAAGTAAAGGAGTCTACTCCTAGTGGCCATAATGCCTCCTCCTCTCCGCTACCTATAATGTACAATCATCCCTATGTCACCCGTCAACCCCTGCGATCAGCCCAGTCTCAGTGCCACATAGGAGATCAGCCCCTAACGTGTTGTATGCCGTGTTCAGAAGTGCGATTAGTAATGATCCCGTGCCTAATTGCACTTCAGAATAGGACTTAAGTTGTCCCGGTTAGGTGATGTGGCTTCTGGTATAGTGGCGGGGTGGCGGACTGGCGAGTTCATGACAGTTAGTCAGTTAGTCAATCTAATTCCATCACAAAAATCAGTTACTTTACCTTGAGGACAGATATCCAATACTCCACTTTTCTTCCAGGAATTTTCTCTAAACAGTTCTTGTATCTATCAACGATTTTCTGTGCCCTTGACTCCATGTTACATGTCACATCAGAAGAGTCTATAACAGGACATGGGCATGACAAGAAATCAAAATCAAACTCAAGTTCTTCAAGGTTATGCAAAGCTATTTGTTTTACTATTGCTGGGATTGACTGCATCAGGCCTTGGTGTAGGGAAGAGTTGAATGGGGTTGAGGACTGAATACAGAGACAACAAAAGATCCAGAACAGGGATGGCATGAAAAGTCTTTGCATAAGTGCATTTATCGTGATCAAAATCAAAGGTATATCTGATCAATATTCATCAGGCCTCCATGAAGCACAGGACAGCTTACCAGTATTGAAAGCCTTCCAGGCTTTTCACAAAGAAGACCCAGAATGACCCTCAGAGGATGTAAGATTCAGTTCTTGTAATGTGTTTTTAGATAACGCAATAACCTTCACAGTCAACTCAAGTTCACTGGGCGCAAAACCTTCCAATATCAGTCATTTCAGAACTAGAGGCTGCTGTGACACAACAAGCAATTGGACAATACCATACCATTGCCAGGGTGGGTACCAATGGAATTGTGGTATCCAAATAGACTCTGGTTCTTTTGTCATTTCCCCCAACCCCAATACCGCTTCAATAATAAAATTCAATGTGTCCATCTTGGGTAACTTATCTATCATTGCAAATAGTTTGTTCACCTCTCTACCAAAACAATAAAGAAACTTAATACACTGAATGTTGGGAAACATCAAGCCAAAATGACCTGTTGAATCTTCTAACACCTCTGTGAATGGAAAAGACACCAGTTTTTGGAAGCACAACCTCTCAACATTGGAAAGCTGATTTGATCAGAAGAATTTGAAAACATCAGCAACATCATTCTTAACCTGTACTGTCTGCACATACTGTGAGATTGTCATATTGTGATGAAAGAACTTGAAAGAACTTGAAAGAACAAAAGACTTATTTGAGGCGTCAAGCTGACATGTTGAAAGTGATAGTGTCTGCTTCATGGAAGCCAGGATTTTTGAACAAGTTTGAGTGCAGGAATGCCAGCTAGGACAGCTACTCTTAGGATAGAGGAGCAAAAGTCAGAGTTAAAATCATCATTGGTTGATTTGCTCATAAAAATCAGAGCAATAGAGGACTTGTGTGTGTGCAGTGGGTGTCATCAGCATAAGCTACAGATAGAAAGAAATGAGCACTTTTGCAAAGACAATAACATTGGGTAAGAATTGTGAAGTGAAGATGTAGTAGGGTCTATTATTGCTATTAGCAATTTTGAATGCCAGTGCCCAAACAGAGGGAAAAAAATGAGAACGTAAAGCAGTAAACTGGGGCATATTTTTATGCCAGCTGGTTGTAAAATTCTAGACACAAAAACAGCCTCAAAATACTTAGAGATCTGTGTTTGTATTTGTGAGTTGCCCCATATAAGTTAGCCATTTCTGGAAACACCGTGATCAGCTTATTGACACCTAAAGACCAGTGGAGTTGCATTTGGTGACACATACTGGTGACACATACTGGTGGATGACTGACTTGTCAAGAGGCAATGACATTTCTGAAAAAGACTTGTGTCTAACATGAGCCTACATGAGGCAACCCAGAAGCTACAAACACAGATCCCTGAGTAGTTCAGGACCATTTTGTGCCTGTCAAAGTGATTTTCTTTGTTGTCTTCACTAGATTCTTCCACTTTGGCGATTAAGACGTTCTTTGTATTATAAGCTTTGTCTTTGAATCAAAAGCTAAAAAGTAAGAAAGTTGACGTGTAATAAATAATGTTAGACATGCACTCATATGTCTCAAGTTAAATGGCAAGATATAAGGCATGACGAATAAAAAACCCAGCTAATAAATGAAAAAAAAAAAAGAACAAGTGTTTCTGATTGGGGCCTTTGGTCCTACCTTTACTGTTATACTCAAGAGTGAGGAGCATGTGAAGCCTAATTGGCACAGATGCTAACTAGTATTTCAATTTTCAGAGAGATCCTTTTGAGAAAAAGATACACATTTGCAACAGAAATCACATTATCATATCCCCCCACATGGGACTACAATGAGCATAATAATGTCTGCAGATATGGCCACAAATCATAGATATTGCTGATAAGAGTTTTAACAACAATCTGCGAACAGGGGGGACTCCACATTGCACTACAACGAGTACAACAACAAAAATAAAACTAAAAGCTTTTTGGCTCAAGCTGAGATCAAATCACAAAACCTGTCTCCACAACCCAGATCATCACCTTGAGGTATGTAGAGGTCTTCAACACTCGTGAAAAATCTGAACAGTAATATGATTGGAACATGTGCACATAACAAGCAGGGGATGTACAATGAACAAAAATACACTGAGGTCAAACTAGACTGAGTTGGAAACATTTGCAACAATCTAGGCAGGAGGTGCTATAAGTGTCCCAAGTATGTCTAGATTGTTGCAGGGGTATCTGTTGTGTACAGAGGCCTCCAAAAATGCTCCCTATCCTTGGAATCCGCCTTCATGTTGACCTCTGCTGCTCATCACTAAACTTAGGATTAGCCACAACACAGGCCGAAGCCCAGATACATTGTGCAGATCGAAATAGTGCTATATAAGCTAATGGAATGTTGTTGGGGGGAGGATGGTGGTGTAAAGAAAGGTAGATCGAGACGAGAGGAAAGAGCAAAAAGAAGAAAAGATCAAGTAACAAAAGAAAAACATACTGAGATGAATGCAGGCGGCACATTCAATGTTGATTTAAGCGGAGCTGAGACAGATGGGTTGTCACGGATGTAAATCTTCCATGCAGTGGAAGACCAACTTTCAAGAGCCTGAATGATGGACTCAGACAGTCCTAGACTAGCATAGTAGCAAAGAACTTAGACTCAAACCAAGCTTGTGTTGGGATGCTGCCATTCTCAAGCAAAAACAGTGCAGCTCTGGCACCATGTAACCTGTCCTACAGTAGCATAGTTCTGAAGAAGTTGAACAGGATTCCCAACCTCCTGTGCAGTAAACAGGATTTCAGTACCTCGATGAAAAGGATCAGCTTTGTGGTATGGGAGGTGATAACCAGCACAACCACCATCAAATCTAAGCATAGAATGTTTAATGATCTTGCGCCAATCACACAAAGCTTTGCAATTAGGCATTACCAGCTCCCCAGTGCAATGGCAGCCATAGAAAGGGCAAGTAATGATTGTTGCAAACAGGAGATCATCATACTTTCGAGTGTGGGTTGCCTTATCCACCAATGATTGGATATGGGAAGTGCGCAGAGGTGGTTTGCAATGAATAGGATCACCTCGAACCTTTTTAGACCCACAAATGGTTGCTTGAACCAGTGGAAATGAGCGGGAGTCATCAAAGTAAGCATAAAGGTCCTTGAGGTAATGACAGGCACCAGTAAGATATTTGAGTAGATCTGCTCAAATGTTATCTTTGCCAGGAATGTGACGGACATGCAAATCAATGCCGGTCTTCAGGATAATGTCTGCAATGGCAAGAAGAATGGAGTTTAACACTTCAACTGAGTTGAGACTGTCAGAGTGTATGAGAACACAGCATGGTGGGGATGCAAAGGAAGCAACATGATGCAGAAGACATAAAATTGCAAGAAGTCCACGAAAGAAGATGTCAACAATTGGATTAGGATTGAGCTGATAAACAAGACCATTGCCAGCATAAACAAAAGCAAGTCCAGAATTACTGGCATCAGTCCAGCCAACAAAGGCAAGCACCATTCAGCTGCTTCTCATCTTCAAAAGGGCATCTGATGCTCTTCCAAAACACCAAAAGCTGGATCTGACGATGAGGACGCATCTGTCCATGGTAGAACACAAAATTGCACTTGAAATCTCAACCATAGAAGTCATCCATTGTAAACATGAAGGCCAGCAATGCCTAACTTGACAACACCAAACCAACAGAGCAGGTCAGAAACAGAGCACCAACAATGAGGTGAGGTATGTGTCCCAAAGACTAAGCGGCGAACAAGGTGGAAATGCCCATCTACTATGACAACCTGACGGATTTGCCACAAGGGATGAGCAGGGAGATTGAGAAACGCTTTTGCTACATCACTCTTGAAAAGAACAATGTCTTCATGAGGGTGCTCTTTCAAAACCTGCCCAAATGTATGCATGTCATCATACCGCACTTTCACTTCCTATTTAGGGATCCCAGCATTTAGTCCAGAGCCTGTGTGTGTTATGACACGAGGCTTGCCTTTCTGGCATATGACAAACATAGGAGGCACTTTCATGCCAGGGAGCAAATGAAAGTCCTCAGGAAGAGCCTCCAACCGATGACCTGCAGCAACCTCCTTATCACGATGTGCTCGAATGGCTTCTAAGTCCGCAGGATCAGTGGAGTAGTTCTCAACACTGGGTTGTGACATCTCATCCTTCCATTCAGCTTCATAGAAAGGCCAAAAGCCTTCTTGAAGTGAATGGAGAACAGAGTCAACAAAAGGGATTGGGATGAGTAAAAAGAAGTTGTTCAAAGCAATTTACATAAAAGGGTGTTCGACATGAAGGCGGATTCCAAGGGTAGGGAGCGTTTTTGGAGGACTCTGCACACAACAGATACCCCTGCAACAATCTGGACATACTTGGGACACTTATAGCACCTCTTGTCTAGATTGTTGCAAATGTTCTCAACTCAGTCTAGTTTGACTTCATCTTATTTTCGTTCATTGTACATTCCCTGTTCGATATATGCGCTTGTCCCGATCACGTATCATTGTTCACATCATTAAAAAGTGTTGACGACCCCCACAGACCTTCAGGCCATGATCTGGGGTCATAGAGACGTGTTTTGTATTTTGTTCTCAACTCGAGCTAAAAAGCTTTCATTTTTCAATTTTGTTATTGTGCTCGTTCTAGCGCAATGTAGGGCTTCCCCTGTTCGCAGATTACTGTTAATACTCTTAACAACGATACTTTCAATCCCTGGCTTAATCGGTCCATATCTGCGGACGCTATGTACACTTTTACCTACTATTCTCCTCTTGATCTGATAAGACTTTTATGATACTTCGCCCCATTTGGTTCTCCCTTTGTTCCTGGACTTGTTCACAAGGTCCGGACCGCTCCGGACACTTGTTTCTCGTCTTCCGCACCCACACTGGTGTCCGGTCCGCCCCGGAATCAGCTGGATCTCACCCAGTCACCAGACCCTATAATCCCATCAGTGGGTGCCACATGAGTGAGCAGAGGCTTACTGATGGACGAAGATTAGAGGATCTGGTGCTGCTTGCTTTCTTCCCTCATCTCCCTTTCTTCCCCTCCATTGAAAGCAAGACTGGTGAGGATATCCATAGCGCATTTCGCTTGTTTAGACCGCTCTAATCACTCTATACCTGTCTGCAGTCACAGTACAGTGTACAGCTTCGTTCTTGGCTCACTCTGTGTACACTGTAGCTGGTAAGCTCGTCTCTACAGTGTGTTAGAACGTTGCTAACACCCCAGAGCGTACAGATATCAGCCCAACACCTCAGAACATCGTCCTATTGTGTTTGTTGGTTGGATATCTCGCTCCCAGTGCGTTATCAACGCAGTTTCACTCCTGTACAGCTGTACTAACACCCCCTTCTGGATATGCGATGTAGATCCAGCCTCTAGGACGTATTTTTCGTCACCCACCCTCCCTCCCTATTATTAGAGTTATGTACAGTAGGTAACTACCTTTGTAATTAGCACTATCTCGATCCGCAGAATGTATCTGGGCTTCGCCCTGTGTTGTGGCTAATCCTAACTTTAGTGATGAGCAGCAGAGGATCAACCTTAATGTAATCCTTCAATGCATGTAGTGTGGACTGAATGGTGGGGTCAATGAGGAGAGACTTAGGTGGAGATGGAAGTGGAGGAGCATCATAGGTAGACAAAATACTCGGGGGAGTGATATCATTGGAAGAAGTAGATGACCATACATAGCCCTGTCTGAAACGAGGGATAGATGAGGTAGAAGAAGGAGAATCCAGCTTGCGCTTGGTACCAGCCAAAGTACATGTTCCCAATTGAGCCTTAAGCACTCTCTCTGTGGTTACGAGCTTGTTGTCTGCCAGAGAGGAGATCAAAGCAGGCTGAGCTGTCTTTGGCTCTGTGCTTGCTGTCACATTCGCTGCAGATGCCATGAATCCTATCTTGAGGACACTTCTCAGCTTTGCAGAAACCCAAGTTCCAATTTTCGCAAATGGATTTGGACCGCTTGGAGGACAATGCTGCAGCTGGAGTGCCTCAAGGATGCTTGACACCAGCAGATGACAAAGAGGGAGATGCATGTAGAAGCTCAGTAAGAGGAAGGTGGAAGGTATCACTCTGATCCAGCTCAAATGGACTGCAAGCATAACGCTCACAAACCTCTTTGTCAATCTGAATGGCACAAGCAGGATCAGGAGAAGCACAAAAGAGACTGATGATGCTAGCCTTGTAAGCAGCAAGCTTCTCTGTGCAATGTTTATAAATGACCATGACTGCAGCACAGCAAGCATCATAGGTATGGAGCCACTGTACCTCAGTAACAACAGCAAGCTTGCGAATGAGCTGATCAGGGCGCACCAGCTTGAGGTCACCAAGGAAGTCTCTAGGCTCATCATAAAATGCAATAAAGGGGGACTGGCCAATAGCACCATGGACCTTGTCAAAGTCAACATACTTGTCCTCCACCACGAGCTTAAGCAGCTGAGATGGGAGAGGATCTGTGAAGTGACATGCAGTCAGAGTCGACTGAAAGCCCAGCCTCTGCTGCTCATCACTAAACTTAGGATTAGCCACAACACAGGCCAAAGCCCAGATACATTCTGCAGATCGAGATAGTGCTAATTACAAAGGTAGTTAACTACTGTACATAACTCTAATAATAGGGAGGGAGGGTGGGTGACAAAAAAAATGTCCCAGAGGCTGGATCTACATCACATATCCAGAAGGGGGTGTCAGCTGTACAGGAGTGAGACTGTGTTGATAACACACTGGGAGCGAGATATCCAACCAACCAACACAATAGGACGATGTTCTGAGGTGTTAGGTTGATATCTGTACGCTCTGGGGTGTTAGCAACGTTCTAACACACTGTAGAGACGAGCCTACCAGCTACAGTGTACACAGAGTGAGCCAATAACGAAGCTGTACACTGTACTGTGACTGCAGACAGGTATAGAGTGATTAGAGCGGTCTAAACAAACAAAATGCGCTATGGATGTCCTCACCAGTCTTGCTTTCAATGGAGGGGAGGAAAGGGAGATGAGGGAAGAAAGCAAGCAGCACCAGATCCTGTAATCTTCGTCCATCAGTAGGCCTCTGCTCACTCATGTGGCACTCACTGATGGGATTATAGAGTCTGGTGACTGGGTGAGATCCAGCTGATCCCGGGGCGGACCGGACACCAGTGTGGGTGCGGAAGACGAGAAACAAGTGTCCGGAGCAGTCCGGACCTTGTGAACAAGTCCAGGAACAAAGAGAGAACCAAATGGGGCGAAGTATCATAAAAGTATTATCAGATCAAGAGGGGAATAGTAGGTAAAAGTGTACTAATCAGGAAAAATACCTTTAGGCCATGGCACCCAGAGTTAGCCATGGTTTTAGGGTAAAATTTCAAGTGTGCCATGGTGGTCTCAGGGTAGCCTGAGGCTGTCTCAGGACTGCCCAGGACATCCTCAGGCTACCCTGGGATAGTCCCAGGACTACCATGGCACTTAAAATCTGCCATGACACACTCGAAATTTTACCCTAAAACCATGGCTAACTTTGGGTGCCATGGCCTAAAGGTATTTTTCCTGATGCCCGCCGCACTACATAGCGTCTGCAGATATGGACTGATTAAGCCAGGAATTGAAGCTATCGTTGTTGAGAGTATAAAAAGTAATCTGCGAACGAGGGAGGCCCTACATTGTGCTAGAACAAGCATAATAATGAAAATGAAAGCTTTTTAGCTTGAGTTGAGAACAAAACACAAAACATGTCTCTATGACCCTCGATCATGGCCTGATGGTGTATGGGGGTTGTCAACACTTCATAACAATGTGAACAATGATATGTGACCGGGACAAGCGCAAATATTGAACAGGGAATGTACAATGAACGAAAATAAGATGAAGTCAAATTAGACTGAGTTGAGAACATTTGCAACAATCTAGACAAGAGGTGCTATGAGTGTCCTGAGTGTGTCTAGATTGTTGCAGGGGTATCTGTTGTGTGCAGATGCCTCCAACAACGCTCCCTGCCCTTGGAATCCGCCTTCATGTCGAGTAGCAATGCAACTGCCATAAACGCAGTTGGTTGGGCACCTGTACTGGCACCTGAAATTTTTGGCCTCATGTCTGGCCTCATGGTCACTCAGCACATGACTCAACTGTGGCATGGCATCACTGTGACAATGTGTGACCTACAGAACAGTCCAGGGCACCAGATGCAGCAGTACACTTCTAATTGTACATGTCATAATGACCACATGACAATTGCAAGTGTAGCTGGTGGCTGAACCCCAAAAGGCCCTGAAAAGTCCCTATCTAAAAATGCTCCCCTGCAACTAGCTACTTAGGTGGTTAGAGATGTTAGGGTTAGGGTTAGGGAAGGTTCTATAAGCACCATTTATCAACTTTGTTTACTCTTAGAAACCAAATGGCTCATATGAGCTCCAATGACAAATTTGCCTCTCAAACACTGATCAAACAGGTAATTCCAGTCAAAGAATGTGACCTCACCCCAAAAAGGGTAATATAGCATGATGTAAGCCTGTTTTTTATTATTATTATTATTATTATAAATTGCCCTTATGGCTACAGTTGCAATTGCTGTGTGGTCATTATGACATGTACAATTAGAAGTGTATTACAGCATCAGCTGTCCAGGGTTCAATCCTTGGCTGATGCATTTTAATTGTTTTTACTTTCTTTGGTTTGAGTTGGATCTATTGAAAATTTATCTGTATACATTTACACTATCTATGTACAAGCCACTTGGCCTGTTATCAAGTACAAACAGGGCCTGATAACAAGTAAATAAACCAATATGTGGGTTTGTGTACATAAACTCAATGAGAAAAAAAGTAACCAATTTGAGCTATGTAAATATTGTACTTTTTAGACTCTTTGGTGGTCATTGACAAACCCATGTAAAAAATATATAACAAGATATTGTATATACTACATTCAGTATCACATGTATCTTGGTTTGAGTACTTCTTCTATTGCAGTAACAATACAAGTGCATATGACATTGATATGCTTTGTTTTGTCCATCAAATAAATGATATTAGGTGTACCTGGATGTTAAAATGACATTCCAGGTCAAGCAGTGATGTAGTGTCATTGTGGGATCACTAAAAAAAAAAAAGACCACAGCAATGACAAGACACTGCTACTTGACCTGGAAAACTGTTTTAATATCCAAGTACACCTGATACCATTTATTTGATGGACAAACCAAGCATATCAATGTCATATGCACTTGTATTGATACTCAATTAAATAAATGAAAAAGCGACACATCAAGCAAGTACTTAGTGCTTATACTATTCTTCTACCTAGTTGAAGTCCCGACTTTCTGGCTCTTCATCTTGTGCTGAAAGCACATTTCAGGTCATATACATGCCTTCCAAGTCCACAGAGTCACTCATAAACCTCTTGAAGGCACCTTGAATGCAATTGGACGTTACAATCGACAATCCAAACTGAACGACTTCTGGGAACTTGAATCTTCAGTCTGGGTGCATGCTGGGCAGAGAGGTCAAATGATACTTTGAGGGCTGCCAGCCATGCACTGTATCAGTTGCAGGTCAGATGTGAATACTGTGCTCACATGGGTAAAAGGAGCCACCTGCTGTATTGGGCTTGTGATAAATTGTCCAGGCCACACCCCACACAAGGTTGGTGCTTGAAGTGCCTAAGAAAAAGTAAGTTTCTTGCAGCAAAGTGGAAAGAAATTGCAGCATACCTGGAGTAATTGACTGCCATCACACCACATGGAGGTGCCATTGTAGCACTTTTGAACATAACCCATTCCCTGTCATAAAGTAGTGTGTATTCATTTTCAGTGCCATTCCAGCAAATAGCTGGGTCCATAAGGTAAATGAGAGAATGTTGCCTCCAGGTCTCAAAGTTCTGAAGAAATTCCTTTGAAAGTCCCTCAAGGTAGTAAAAACAGAAGATTGCTTGTACTGCAGGGTGCGAGTGAGATTTGAGCCTGGGTTTTTTCGCAGATTGTTGCACCAGTCAGAACAGCCTATGCTCCTTGAACCTGTATTCCACCCAGTGATAGCTAAACTTCCAAGATTTCCCTTCTGCAGAGGAATCAAGTGGGAACTGGGAGTAGGTAGAAGAGAAAAGCTTACGCAAACACTAATGGACTGTTTGATGCCCTTGATAGTGACTTTGTCCACTTCAACTAGTTTTGTGTCACCACACCAGTTTTGCAAGACAAAGCCTATCATTTCCTTTAAGGCTTGCTGTCAATATTAGTGCAATAACCTGAGCAGATGAGCAAACTTACCCATTTCCACATCAAGGAATATCACTGACTTATCTTCAGCAATGTCATACTGGATCTGGTCCACATTTAACAAAAGAACAAGTTGTGAAGAAATGGGAACATCAGACTTAGGCCCAAACCAGATATGCCAGTCCCATTTATCAAAAATGTCTCTGGTTTCAGCCAGGAGGTAATTGGGGGTGGGTATGGCATTGCAAGCTTTGGCACTCTCACAATTGGAGCTGTATCAAGCAATCTCTTCAATTTCTCTTAACTGGAGAGATTGATGACCACCAGGTTAAAATAGAGGTGGCCTCTAATGCTATACTGGAGGGGTATGTTTTCCGAGCTCAATGAGACTATGACTCAGTTCTCGGTTTCTCGAGCAATATTCTAGTCAAACAATGTATTGTTGTTTTCCCCCTTTCCAATCCAGCTCACTCCCTCAAAAGTTCCATCCATACCTCATATTCAGTCCCAGATGTAAGGAATTCTTTTTAAACACTCTACTAGAGTGCAAGCTGACCGATTCACTGTTATTGCAGACTGATATAGAATATTGTGTTCATGATATTCCAAATATTCTATCTGCATGCTTTGGCAATCATTGCAAAATCAACGCTTTCTTCCCTGCCTTCAATGACTCCAACAACTCCAATGAAGAGAAGCCAATGATGCTAAGTGAACCCCAGTTAGCAGAGTTCTATGAACTCAGGGCTCGTCCCATCATCTCAAAATTACTTAATAACAAGGTCTGTGACTGGCCATGCGACCATGACAACAAAATGACAGGGGCCACCAAAAAAAAGTGGGAAGCCTATTAGCTCATTTCACATGGCTTTGCACCTATCATTCTACCAACAGGCTTGGGGTCTGATCTTGAGGAAGGTGGAGAAGAAAATGATGAAGACAGCGATGCTGACATGAACACTGCCCTTGACAAGCAGGTTTACAACCTTTGGGTGCAGTTTCTCTTGGATGTTATTATGAAATCCCCAAATCCAGCTAGCATAATGGAAGCCTTATATGTCAAACTTACTGAGCAGCAAAGACTGTGAGTCACTGAAGAAGAACTATACAAGACCAAAAAGCTTTCAAATATCTTCTTGGCTTGCGGATACAAAATGTGCACTAGTGCAGATTTTGAAAGAATATTTGACCATCTTTTTCCTACACCTGGGACCAAAGTTCATGCTTCCTTTCAAAACTACATGAATTGCCGATACTTTCATAAGTGGATGAGATGGGGGCAGAATGAGAACTGACATACAGTGAATGTGATCTGCTGTGGATTCTGGAAACATGCACCTTTGAATGGCTCTCTTTTGCTGGTGTCAATTGAATGTGGGACACAGTTAATAAGGGCAAAAAATTTGTCTGCCTTCCCAAGAATACAGAAGGTGCAGCACTTGAAATTGTATCTTGGCATACCCCAGAATGGGAGGATGAGGACGACAATGCTAAAGCTGTGGTGATTATGGCAGCAGTGATGATATCCATGGGAAACTCATGGGACGCTCATACTCATGAGTGCCACAGATTTATCTGAGTATTTCCACACGAGTACGAGTTTGGCCTTAGGAACAGATGAAAACTCGCACAAGTACTCGTGGATATTTGGCGGAGTTTCACTACAGATACAGGCAATAAAGGTAAAGTACTATATAAATATACACCTGTCGCTAGATGTGAGACAAGAGACTTTGATCTACCACCAGTGACTACTGTTGTCTTCAGGCTTGTTTTGTTCCTATAAACAATGTTTATGGACCTACCAGTTGGGATCCCAATGTTCAAGCATTGGCAGTCAGTCAGGAAACACTTAAGGGTGCTGATGGTAGTGAGTAAAGTACTTTCTGACTTTCCTTTTTGAAATTCACTGATTCATTTTCATATAACAGTATAGACTGTAAATCAGCAGTTGAACACAAATTAGATTCCTGTATATTAGTATAGAAGTACATGTAGGTGGCCTATAATTTAAAACATCACTCAACTATCAATCTAATGACTGCAAAATCTTACTGGCATCTTATTTGTGTACCCAGGAGTAACACAAATGCCAACATGGAATCTCTCAAAAGAGATTCAGCTTATTTATTTATCTTATTTAAGTAGATTGCAAAATGAACCAGCTCTTGACTAAAAAGAGATTCCAGAGTCAGTAGGGTCAGTAATTGACTAGCAGCTCTCACTCAATTGGATCATTGATGGAAGATTAAATGTCATGTAATAAATTGAGCGCTTTCTGTAATATACTTCCTGTAATGTACTCACAAGTAACTCGTGAGTATTTGTGAGTACTCGTAAAACCAAAAAACTCGTGGACTCGTGAGTAGAAACTCACAAGTGATGAGTTTATTGTCCCACAAGTTTGTGCAAATGCGAGTACAGGTGTTCTGGATGACTATACTTGCGAGTACAATCATGTTTTTTTCTAGATCATTGAACATGGTCTTTACTGGATCAAGCCAACTGAATTACTAGGTAATACTAGCTATTTGCTTTCCGAGCAACTGAATCTTTGCAACTGAATCACTTCTAGTTACTTACCTGATTGATTACTAGTCACTTGCTTTCCTAGCGACTGAATATTGGCAACTGAATTGTTTCTATTCCCTGCCTCTTCCTTTTTGTACATTGAAGAATGTTTGCTTGTATACTCTGTATTCTGTCTAAAGACTGGCACGAGTCCAGGTCCTTAATGAGTACCCACAAATAGACTCGTATTAAAACCTGCAGGTCATAAGATCTGTGAGTCCGAGTACCCATTTCCCACAGGTCTTTAACGGGTCACGAGTCATCAATTTTACAAAATGCGAGTACCTATAAGTACTGTCAGACTTGGCTGTTGCAAAATAATAGACCACATATTTATTTATGTTATATACCATTTTGAAGATGAGAAAAAACCACACATTTTTGATTTCTAGAAGTAGTCACAGGGACTTCTTTCTGATTGTTTATTTGGATCTTTAGAAATTGTGGCACTAAGTATTTACAGGGAAAAGGTCACTTATAAAAATGTAGAAAATGAGCCATTATGTATAGACTAATAATTCCACTGAATTTCATTTCTAAACCTTGTTCCTAAACTCAATATCTAGAGGTGGGGGTGAGAAAATGTCCCAGAAGTGAATAAAATAGTGGTTCTACTATTTTATGGTAGGTCAGGAAGCTAAATTACTACACCAATGTGACCTATATATATGAACTACCTTCATACAGATATTTGGATTTTTTCACTGTGCTGTTGTTGAGAACAACATTGGACTTGATGGACTCACAGCATTGAAAACAAAGCATGTGACATGAAACTATCTCCTTCCAATGTTTTCAAGGCATGTTTGGGAGAACTAGTTGTCCTATGCCATATCCACATTATAATTAAATGGATAACTATATCTAGAACAGTCTGAAATACTTTGGTGATTTTTGATCAAGAATTGAGAATATTTATCCCAATTTAGTGATTTTCCAACTTATAATTTGGACGAACTTTCTCAATTCTTAGTCAAAAATCACCAAAATATTTCAGGTAGTTCTAGATACACCTATTCACTGAATGACCATGGGGGATTTGGCATAAGATCATTAGTTGTGTGAGATTTTTATGAGTACCCGTGGGTATACCTGTAAGTACTTACCTTAACTTGTACAACTGCGAGTTACTTGTGACTCATGAGTAATTGCACAGGTCAAGTACCCATTTCCCACAGGTCTTTAACGGGTCACAAGTTATGATTTTTTGACATTGGGTACTCGTCCACGAGTCACAAGTATACTCAGATCTGGACTTGTGCCAGTCTTTAATTCTGTCAGTAACATTGATTAGTGTGCTGCAATCTGAGAATGAAGATTATTTGTTTTTTGCAATCTGCAGATAAATTTTATTAGTATGCTGAATTCTGCGAGTAAAAATTCCTAAGAACATTGAATTCAACTTCTCATTTGACATGTGAATGTTTTGGTCCAAGTCAGACACTAAGAGTATCTCTGACCCTGTGTGCATTTATGCCACCCAACACAACATAGATGCACTTGGATTACAATATAAAGTAATTCATGTATATTATACAGTGTCACTTCAACATGGTTAGATGCACACTTTTAATTCACCAGCTCAACGCCCACTGTTTGAAGACCCCCCCAACCACTCTTAATGAGATAGCTCCGCTGCCATTTCAACCAAATCTAAGTCGGAAATGGCCAAAGAAATCCAGTAAATATATCACAATTTTCATAGATAGTCTTCATGTAATACATAATGAGCTCTGCATGCAGAGCGAATGTCATAGACCTTAGAAACTCTAGAGTCTCGGATGAATAGATCATATGATAAAAATCACATGGTTGACCGACTTGATATTTTCAGATTTCTTGCTTACACAACCCAGGTTCCTTTGTAGAGCACTACAAGGAACTTCTTGCTTTACAGACTTTCATGTATCTAAGATTCCTTTGGAGAGCGCTCCTTGAAATACTTTGTTCGCTTTTCAACTCCCATTTTCGACTTCCTTCTGCTTAGTCAAGATTCCTTTGGAGAATGCTTTTTGGAATACTTTGTTTGCTTTTCAACTTCATACTTGACTTCCTTCCGCATGTTTAAGATTCCTTTGGAGAGCGTTCCTTGGAATACTTTGCTTGCTTTCCAGCTTTTACACAACTTCCCAACCGTTCTGTGTGTGCTTGAGAGTCCTGTGGAAAGTGTTCCCAGGAAAAATCTTATGTATATGCTAAGGTCCACTGTATTCTCACTGGAGTGTTTCCCTTATTGTTCCAACTTGTTTTTACATCCTGTATACTCAAATGACCCTTTTAATCCATAACATCTTACTACCTTGTAAATTATGTACATGTTTTGTTAAATTTCCATCAACTATTCTGATTGATGCTTTTGCCATTGCATATAGAATGTTCACTCTTACTGGGTGTCCTCAGGTTACTCGTATCCCAGCTGATCTGGAGAGGATTGTACCAATGACAGTCTATTATGATGATGACTTTGGTATCTGGTCATTGCCCAACATATCTACTCTCTTTAGCCCAGTCCTGGTCTACTGGATCAAGGCCTATTACAAGGCAACAATTAAAGACTATCAATGCCCAAAATGGCTGAATGACTTCTGCCCTCAATATGTGTTTATGCCCATGATTGATGGATTCAACAGTGTCCTCTTTGAAAAGCTTACCAACATTTGAAAACCAACTTGTTACCAAGATGTATGATGGATGAATTTTATAGATGTAGCACAATGGCAGAGATTAGAGAACAATCTTGTTGATATTCTTGTTTTTATGATGAAATGAGTCAATAAACTGGGCTGCTATCAGTCCATTGTGTTTTCCTCTGAGTGCGGGTATAATTGCTCATGTTGAATGCAGGAAGAAATGTTGAAGTGTATATCTAGTACCAGAAATTTATTTTCTTTCTTAATAGCCTTATGTTTGTTTGCTGTGGTGTTAAACATGACCAAAGACAATCTGTACCCAGGTGTGGAGCTGAAATGGGCCAAAGATTGCCAGGATCTGATAAAAAAGAATCTAACTGTCAATGCAAAGTGGCTGATGGACTTCTGGAACTTCATTATCTGTGACTTCACTCCAGGCCTTCATTCTGGAGCTCTTGTCAGCGGGTACAGCAGTGTCTGGGCAGTTGCCTTTCCTGCTTTCAAGCATGCAAATGTGCCACTTTACGTTTGGTGAGGTGATGAGAGCAGAAATGTTCTTAAGAAGAAGCTTATGGTGGAATACAAACCTTCTAACAAAGCCAGATTGGAAGCTTGGGTACATAGCAATGCAGTATCTGGTGTTTCTTGAGCAAAATTCACTGGCCTAATCCCATATCCAGGCTCCAAGCAGCAACAGAGTGAAAATTATAGTGACTTCCAAGCATGTATTGAGCAAGAGATGCACGACTACAAAATGGTTGAACACCCAGAAGAGAGAGATTAAAGAGAGAACTATCATTATGGACATCTCACCAGTGATGTCTGATGGACAGGATACAGAGAGTGGTGTTTATCATAGCCCTCAAGTCTGTTCATTTCCTTCTTTTCATAGGTACTATCTTAATAGTCAATTTGTTAAGTGGACCCAAGATTCTAAGTATCTTTCTAATGCCTGAATGCAATCAGCCTGATACACTCTCTACCCCCAAGGAACAACAAAAACAGCTAACAGCTCCACAGACACTGGTAAAACTCAAACATTTAGTTTTCTCTTTTATGTATCTGTTAAAATCCCTTGTACTTATTCCCATGCCTCATTCCTCTGAGCATTCCTTCAATGTATGTCTGATTCCAATCTTTTCAATCAATTTGTTCTTGAATAAATCATTTTATGGGCATCAGTCTAGCAACTGGGACTGGTAATGAATCTCAGGACATAATCTTAGTGGAATAACTTCCTTGTTATTCCTTTCTGATACTACTAATATACAATTACTAGCTCTCCAACAGACTCTGCTGGGGAAGTACAATAAGTAATAGGCTGCTCTTGTCTTTCAGTTCAGTATTCTAATGTCTTTATAAAGGCCTCTTATCAATAGCCCCTTCGACAAGAGCTGCATACACATCAATATCCTGGTTCTTCAGTTTCAGGCCAGCATTGCTATTATATAAATGATATTTGTCATACTAATTGATCTTCCATATCCAGAGGCAAGCTCTTCTATCCTCCTTCTTAGTCTTATGTTTTTCTTTGAACGTGATGCGTGCCAGCAGCTTATTTTATAATTAAGGCATGTTCACATGCTCAGACCAGCTAGATGCGACACGCTTTTCCTGCTACCACCATCACTTTTGTCACTGTTATCCTTGTATAGCCCACTGCAACATGATAATCTGTTGATTTATCATTTACAAGTTTTTCTACCTGGAAATCATGGTTCCTCCTCCTTGCTGGACCAATTCCATTGGCAAAGAGACTCTCAAGCAAGTTATATCATGATGTGTTCCTCAATGGCAAAACAGACTGTTTGATTATCAATTAGAAACCATTCTGTTGGTCCTAGATCAGGAAGACTTATTGTTTTTTAGTAACACAGGCTGTGGAAAAGTGGCACTTTTCATAACCTCACTTTTGGTACATCAAAAGCTTTATGCATGTCCCAGTCTTTATCCTCCGTTTCTGGTCAAGAAGAACCCTGTTGCTATAGTAGTAACACCTACCAAAGGCCTAGTTAACAGTATTGTAAGTAAAAAAATCATTTTTTCATATGTATATTTCTCCAATCTTTTTAGATTCATGAATTCGAGCAGTTTGGCCTCTCTGGCTTATCTTATTGCTATGAAACCATCTCTACTTATCAACTGGACTGCATTCATGTTCTTACAAATCTTATATGTAAATGCGAGACCTGGCAGCTGATATGTCTTGATCCTGAGCACCTTGCTACAGAGGAATGGTGCAAGATTATCCAAGATTCCACTTTCAAAAGCAATCTAATTTTGTTCTCCGTTGACGAGGCCCATTTAATCAAGAAATGGGGTCCAAATTTCCAGCCAGCATTCAAGAACATTGGGGCTTTTGCCTGTGGTTATCTCCTTCTGCATACACCAACACTTGCTCTTACTGCTACTTCAGCTCTGTCCAACTGCCAATCTGTGCCAGTCTCTTGGGCTTGTAGGAAAAAACTATCATCTCATTCAGCGAACTAATAAGCGGGAGAATATGTATATTGCCCTTGATTCTATCAATCACACTCCGGGTGTCTCAAAATACATGCAACTTTTGAAGTATCTTGCAAACAGTTGTAAAACTTCGGTTATTCATGTTCTCACTATTCCCACTGCATACGACATCTATGAGTTTCTTTGGAATCATGTTCTCTAAGGTCATAGTCCACTCCACCGGATGTGTATGGATCATGCATTATGTACTGATAACTACAATCGTGATACTTTTTCACTTGTTGATAATGATCTGGAGTTACAAGTTGTGATCACAATGGTAGGATTTAGTCAAGGCATTAATTGCAAATGCATTCTTGACAGTATCTCTTGGGGGTTTCCAACAACACTGGATGAGTTTTTTCAGGCCAAGGGTCAAGCAGGAAGGAATCCAACAGTGATTTGTTGAGGTATCAGGCTTGTTGCTTCAAAAACATTGAAAAGGGCACAAGAATTTGTTGATGGTAAGTACTACTTGTTTCTGAGTGCAGAATCTAATGATATTTCTAGTCTTTAAAGATGCTCCAAAGTCAACTCAAACAAAAAAGCAATCAAATTCAAGGAATCAATCATCCAATCCTCCCATGGAAGAGGGGAAAGCCCTGTTCCTTGTGGAAAAGGTCATCATGTGCCATCTCCGAAGGCATTGGGTTAGCCACAAATGTTCCAGTTAGGTTCTAGAACCTCATGCTTGATACATTGAGTCTAGAACTGACTCCTATTATGTAGAGATTATTATTATATCCTTGGATTGAATGTATGATAGCTTGATCCACCTCTTAATACCTTTATTAGGGTACTAGTATTGAGATTCAAGGTTTACCTATAACAATTGTTCTACAAGCCATAATGACTTGGTTCTAGAACCAGTACCATAGTCATTTCACTTGATTCCAATGTTCTAGGATTTTGAGTAGAGGTTTAATCTCAATTGTAGACTTCTAGAAGTAACTGACTATACTTCTAGACATGAAAGCCATTGTCAACATTCTTTGGCTATTAGTTCAGAACTCACTATAGCCCTCACATATTTCATATCTATTCCTAGAGATATATCATACTTTTAGAACTCCACTAAACATGTCAAAACACAAAAATACACGTCTAGACGCATTTGCAGTGCATTACTGGGGTAACTCTTCTGAATCTGACAAAGTCAACCAGTCTATTTGTTTGAGGCAATGGGTACACCTTGAAGCCACCTTTGACCCTGAGAGGCAAGGCAAGGCATCAGCAGCATGGTGCCTAGCAATTGATTTGAGTTCTGTATACAAACACTTTTGTTCTTCAGCTTGATTGCACCAGTGCTTGGCATGTTTTTACCCATTCTTATGTTGTCGTCTTGCCTTTGGATCATGGCTGGTATCATGCAGAGAGGGTCAGGACTTTGTGTCAGGTTCAAAGTTTTCATCGCTTTCAATGGTAGGCTGGAATGGCTTCAACTTGAAATTGCATGGTGTGATGCTGGGTACAAGGTATGAAGTAGACTGAGGACTTTGAATGGCTGTAAGTCAACAGACATGCAGTTGTTGAAAGCTATGCACCATAAACATTTTGCTCTCTGTGTGATTGATCTCCTGCACAGCCAATTTCCTCTTGGTCTTCAATGTCCATCAAGTCATCATCACCATGGTCGTTTTGATCTTCATCGCTGTCATGGTCGCCAGTGTTTGAGAATTCCAAGAA
This sequence comes from Dendrothele bispora CBS 962.96, assembly GCA_004369135.1. Classification (NCBI taxonomy): domain Eukaryota; kingdom Fungi; phylum Basidiomycota; class Agaricomycetes; order Agaricales; genus Dendrothele; species Dendrothele bispora. The sequence goes on along the minus strand of ML179316.1, from coordinate 63,403 downwards.
GTCTGTTTCTTTGCTCCACCATTCTCCTTCAATGGGTTCACGTTCATGCTGCAATTTGTCCACAGCCAGATTGGCATCAAAAGGTGTTGACCCTGAGGTAGACTTTGCATCCCACATGTTGCAGTAAAGTCTGAAAGCATTGCTAGAGTGTAAGCCACTTAACACAGAAAAAGGTGTTAGTATGTCTGGTAGACTGGTACCTTTCAAAATGTTAGTATGTCTGATACCTTTCAAAGTGTTAGTATGTCCAATACCTTTCAAAGTGTTAGTATGTCCAATCTCTTCAAAGTATTAGTATGTCCAATACCTTTCAAAGGGTAAGCAAAAAATGATTGTCTGCAAAGACAACAAAATAGCATCACTGTGATCCCAATACAACGTGACTAACCCTAATACAAGCTGAAGTGGACATGACTTTACATGTCAGTATGGGTTCACGTGAAGAAAGGAACTGGGTAACAGCCAACCTGGTTGTAGGTAAGTGAAAAGACAGAGAGATGAAACTCTTTATACGCATAATGTGCACGTTCATGGGAAACACAACATTGTAACATGCTGTCATTTTTATTCCATTTTTCAGTCTCTCCAGTTTAGACTCCTCCTTCTCCTCCTCCTCCTTTCACAAAGTCCCTGAGACCCTTTAGAAATCCTAATTATAGTGCTTGTATCCATCTCAAAGGTGGACCAATTGACAATTCCCAATGTTCTCAAATGAATCTCTATGCAAAAGAAAGAGCACCTATGGTAAAGCTTCCGTCTTTGGTGTTGGACAACTGCCAAGTGATTTAGACATGCCAATGGCAGATTCAAATGGACCAAACACTGTGTGACTTGGTGTTCACTCTCTTTGCGAGTTTTAGAATGGTCCCTCAGCTAATAAAGTTGCCTTTTTTCTGATCTGATTAACTGGATTAATGAAAGAAACTCAAATGGCATCAACCTAGTTTTTTCTCTTCAACTATAAATCCAAACCAACCATACTCTCGCACACCAATATTGCACCCAGCATGGATTCTATCTCTGATGAGCATTTTTTCAACAAGACTATGACCAATCCTAATATCCTATCATTTGTTCTCAGCCCCAAGTGTGCGATGACAGTTCCTGTATCTATTCCGATCAAGTTGTTGACTGAAAACGAGTGCTACGATAGGAAGATGCACGTTAATAGAGGATTGAACATGGCTGGTTCCCAAGAGACTCAACTTTGATATGGAATAAAAGGTTTATGAAAAGTTAACCATGGTTCCACTCAAAAGGAGAGAAAGCCAAATGAAAATATTCATCAAGCAATCCAAGAAAAGGGGAAAGATGCTGTGCTGACAGTCTTGAAAGAGAAGTGAGAAAGAGGTGTGTCACAATACCCAGTCCTTTTTGACCAAAAGATAACAAATATACTTATCCTCTTCTGATCTTGACAATGCAGGTGTTTGAAATGAATAGTGCCCAATGGTGTATATACTTATATCAAGCCAGGACCATCATTGAATCCAAAAATCAACAATCATTGAGAGCCCATATGACACATGCCTTTGCTGATTTCCCTCTTGGTGGCAAAGTTCTATCATTGCCAGAACCTAACACTTTTGCCCACTTCTATTGACAGCGCTTGAATCTGCATAGTTTCACTTGGATTGGTGTCACGACCTGACCTAAAAGCAGTGCACCCTTGCCTGTCCTAGGCAACCTGTTGGGGAGTGACAGCGATCGTGCGATGGAACCTGACCCTCTAAGCCTCTAGAGTAGTGCGACTAGTCGATATAAGCCTATATCGGACTGCGATTCGTGCGAATAACGATAGCCACAGATACGAGGAACCAGGAACCTAGTGTTGGCGACTCAGACTGCGAGCCGAGAAGTTAGAAGAATGAAACTAATATGGAAACCAAGGAGAATCGCAAGATAGACAGCCTTCAGAGCTGAGTCGACAACGAGAGTGGTGTGAATAAGCAAGTCGTCGCCTATCAGGAAAGCAGGATCAATAGAACAATGTGTCCTATGACAACTAAGATTGGATTCTAACTAGTACTGACGGTTATACAAGGTATATATACTATAAAGTAAAGGAGCATACTCCTAGCAGCAATAATGCCTCCTCCTCTCCACTACCTACAATGTCTGATCCTCCCTATGTCACCCGTCAACCCCTACGATCAACCAAGTCTTGGTGCCACATATGAGATCAGCCCCTAATGCGTTGTGTACCGTGTTCGGAAGTGCAATTAGTAATGATCCCGTGCCTAATCGCACTTCGGAATAGGAAATAAGTTGTCCCAGTTAGGTGATGTGGCTTCTGGTATGGTGGCGGGGTGGCGGACCGGCGAGTTCATGACAATTGGGCACCATGCTTGGTCCATTTGGATCAACTATTATAGCACATCTCAATCATTATCTGATACCAAAACTATAACAGTTACACACCTTTGTAGAGTCTGCTTTCGCTTCCTTTTTTGGATGTAGTACTTTCACATAGAGCCAATGATTCTGTATCCACAGAGAACCAAAACTAGCAGAATTTGCACCAGATGTAGACATTCTTTTTAAAAAGTACCTGTTAGTTAACTGCACAATATTTTGAAAAGTAAGGGTTAGAGGCACAGCCAAATTCAGCCACATTGTAAATCTGCCCCCCTGGATTCAGACCTGCCTGGCAACTAGCTAGTTAGGGTTAGGGTCAGGGACCTCTTCCTATGCATATAAGCTCAATAAATGATGTTTTCTGTACAGCTTACATAATTGTTCAGTTAAATTTATAATCACATTTACAATGGCTCATATTTGCTCTGATGGTGGTTATAGCTTTAAAGCACCTTCCAAACAGGGAATTCCATATAAGGAAAAGGCTCCTACTCCAAAACAGGTAATAAATGCCATTTTCTCCTCTTCCACTATTAAGTGTGTAAGCCTTAACTGCCACTTTTCAAAATATCATGCAGTTAACTAACAGGTACTTTTCAAAAAGAATTATGGTATCAGCTGGAATCTGTTTTGGAAGACCTGTTGGACTAGCATGTCAAAGATTTTATAAGACAATGGATGATGCCCAAATGCATGCTGAATGATTGGGAGTATAGAAGGGAAAGATGTCAGAGAGGCAGCAGACAAGATGGTGGAGGAGCCTTTTGTTTCTAGTTTGGGTTTGAGAGTCATTATGAAGGAGGACGAGTAAGGCAAGGATATGTGAATCGTTGTACACACAGAGCAAAGGTATCTACATAAGTATACTGTAGCATTTCGTTCAATTCGGCAGGGGGTGTGACCTGTGACAGGTGGAACCATTTCGGCACTCCGGTAGTTTTCATTTGGGACCGTGACCTCCTAAGAAAATTTGGCATTTCTGAGCGGAAAATTCCATTTTTGGTGCTGATTTACGGATTTTTTTTCACGGTCACAGCAAAAAATTTCGGCAGGACCGGATTTTTGCTGTGACTTCTGTGACAATTCGGTCAATTCCTGAGGGCTGTGACCCGTGACTGCCGAATTGAACGAAATGCTACAGTACATGAAATGAAACCAAAAGTCCAGTTTGATATTCAACTCCACTAAGAAATGAATATTCAACCTCCCCTAAGAAACAGACAGTGATTTGATTTTAACTTCTTCCTGAGAGCCCATTGTATTCACTGATCCATTTATGTCCCTCGAACTATTGAAGTGTTGCAAACAATTCAGTTCTTCTCATTTTTTCCATTGTTCTTTTTTCATTCTTGGCAGTAGCCATTTGGGCTCTAGTTGTAGTATGTTAGAAGATCAAAAGGCTTGATAAGAGGGAAAGAGATCAATTACCTGAAATGCCTCAAACAGAAGGCCACCTTTGAGTCATTAAAAGTAAATCTTGCCACTCAAAGGGATACCCCCTAGCTGTTTCCATAGCAGAGTAAAAAACTGCTTGTATTGAGATCGTTTAGGTGGGTTTCCAGACTGAGTTGCCACCATAGATGTCATTTAATACCTGAGGGGTCACTGTATAACAGGCAAAAATTTTGAGCTGCTCATAAGTTAGAGCGAGCCCAAAGAGAAAGGGGATTGGCAGCTCTGTTGACAACATGATAGTCTTTGGTTACTAACACAATTTAAAAAGAAAAAACAAACACAAGTCACATGATTGGCTTATTAATTAAAGATAAAATTTTCTTTAGAGTGATGTCTACTTAGAGAGCAGTATGTAATGGCATATAGCTTCATGACAAGAATAGCAAGGTGAAAATTGTGTTCAAGAACCTACACATATAGAGTAAGGAGTATGATACTTCTCCTGAGTCCCACTCCATTCTCTACCATTAGGGCTTTGTCTTATGTCCATGTTTGATGAGGGTGGTAATGAAGTCATTGAAGGTGGTGCCAGTGGAAGAGGTGGAGGAGGGGCATTCTTGCACAAACTCTATTTGGCTCTGTCAGATAAATCAAACACACAAGAATCACAAACATTTAATGCTGTCACCCAACAGAGCAGATGCGCCAGAAAAACAGAACAAGAAAAGATGAAGAAGCATGAGTCAAAGAACTTACACCAGTGAGGAAATAGTGCCTCCTGTTTGGAGTAGCAATGTCAGGACCTCCATTTGACTCTGTCAGATAAATCAAATGCAGAAGGATTATAAATGTTAAATATTTAATGCTGTCAGCCAGCAAAACAAATGCACCACATAGACAGGGGAAGAAAACAGAATAAGAAAAAAACAAAGAAACATGAGTCAAAGAACTTACATCAAACAGGACATAGTAGTGTCCCCATTCAGAGAAGCAACATCAGAACCTAGCAGCAGCACACCATTAGCTCTGGGCATGAAGCCATTGGTATGTGTTGGGGTCAAGCTGTCCAACCTAGACAACCAGCAGACCTTGAATGGATGTCCATATTCATGTTCCCTATTACCTGCATTGAGGAAGAAGGTCCAGGTTGTTGTTAGAAAATATGAATTGGGACTTGTTGTTGAACAATGGGTTCTCATTCTCCCACTATTCCCTTTGCTCACAGTCTCTACTGCCTCTTTTTCTATCTCTATCACACCAGCGAGGATCCCACTGGTGAATCTGCTTTTTCACTGTCAATCCTCAACCCTATTTATACTATAGTAAATAAGAAACTTTAAACTTGAGAGTCCGATAAAATAAACTAAAATATCTTTGTCCATGCTCAGCTACCTAAACAGGGTATAGTCTTACTCGATATAGTACTTGGTCCATGTATAATACTACATTGTTTCAGATTATTCACTCTCTATGTTGTAGTTGATCATACTCAATTGCAACCATTCAACCGTTCTGTTTATTTGATTCTGTAGGTCACGATATCGGAATTTGTGGTCATCTGTCTACAGCTTTGCATCTGAGTTACGATATTGTTGATGCAACATTGGCCTTGCTCTAGACTCCAATTAGAGCTTTTGTGGGAAAATTTGCACAAACTCATACTCCCAAGTATTCCAAACTTGCAAGTATAAATACTTGGGAGTGGGAGTATGAGTTTTACAGATTTACTTGCAAGTACTTGCAACACTTGCAATAAAATACATGGGAAAAAATGTTTTCTCTGGCAATTGTTATTAAATTAAGCTTTAAAAACTGATTTGGGTAAGGGTCAATAATAAATAAAGTTTTTGTCTTAGTAAAAACCTTTTTCAGCCCAGAAAATCATGCCAACTTTGAAAAAAAGAAATACTTACAAGTGGTGCAAGTGTGTGAGAGTGGAAGTATGAGCTCTGAAACCCATATACTTGTAAGTTGGGAGTGGGAGTTACTTGCAAGTGGACTCCCCAAAAGCTCTAACTCCAATATCTACAGCTTTTACCCCTTCAATCAAGGTGGCAACTTTTTTACACCCTTTATGTCATCAATCATTGCCAATCTTATGGATGTTTTTCATGGGTAAGCAGTTATAATTCACCTCAATTGGTCCTTCTAGATTTCCATCGATCACTATTTGCATAGGTACTCCTAGTCAAGACGTAGTCTGATCAGTACATAGATCGTTATGTGGCACACTTTGTAGCGACTCGGCATCAAGCCAAAGGTTTGATTCCCATTCGTAACACTTCCTCCTCCCTTTGGATCGTGACCATATTATACAAGTCAAGTGTCCAATAAGCTGTTCCTTCTGATATTGGTAGTAACCAACATCAGTCCCAAGTCATTATCAAAGGTTTTTACAATCTTGAGACTTGAGACTAGCATAGGCCATAATGACCTTGAATCAATTATAATCTGAAGTCATCTCACCATTTCTAGCTTTAGTATCTATATTACACTTTGACTGACAGCTTAGGGCTCACTACAGTCCTCAGTTTCCCCTTAATAGTAGCGATATCGGCACTCGTAGTCATGATATTGGCACTAAAAAATGCAAGAATTTTCACACGGCGTATTACCACCATCAAGTTCTTTGTCCAAGGCTGGAACTTGTGGTGTAGTTGTTTTTCATGATGATAGTGATGTGTATGATATGTGTATTTGTCCTACTATCTGATCCACTGAGTGCTTAGTGTATATTTCCTTCAGATGTCTGTGTTGTGAAAAAAACACTGGAGTATTTGAGGCTCGTCATACACCTGCAGATGCACAATGAAGCTGCATCTCTGTCAATTAAGGTGTCCAGTATGTCCTCTTAACACCAGTACTGCATCAGCAAAACACTAAAGACTAGGACAGACCTGCCCTTATGCAGAAGGTCTGCCAATGTAACTACATCATTCTATACTAGTGCAGATCTTCTCTATGTACATGGAATAGGAGAACGACCAAAAAGATCTGTATTTACAAGGACATTGTTTTAAATTTATAAATAATTTTGATCCATTGTTGGATTCAATATAACTTTAATTCTTTGGTAGATTCAATATAATTTTGAATCTGTGCATAGCCATAATGATATATAGTCTGCCACAGATTCCACATAATGTCAAGAACAGCTCAGCTAAGGTCAAGGGAGCTTCTCAGGCCACCACACAGGGTCAGAAACAAGGAAAGTGAGATAGATAGCAGTGAGAGAGCCAACAATGGGCCTACATCAACATAGTACTGAGACAGGCTGAGCAGTATGGACTAGAGGGACAAAGGCGACAGACAGACTAGAGTCTAGGGAACTATCTACGAGGCTACAAAGTATATATGTAATAGAAGGACAATGGTAGATCAGAAGACAAAGATGGAAACAGCCATAGAATGATAATCAGGTATCTAAGAGATGTCAAGATGCACGACAACAGATATCAATCAGAAAGTGATACATCAATAATATGGAAGCCAGTGATCTAGAACAAAGGTAATGGAAGCAATAATGAAAGACAAAGAAGCAGGGATAATTTGTGACACATAATATGAATTCTGTTACAGAATAAACACAATATTGAGTCTGTTGCAGATTTGAGATAATATTACAGATCTCAAATAATACAATAACTTCATGAGAGGGTGCACAATTTTTATACCCACCATAGACTGGACATAATATAAGATCAACTCAAGGTTCAAAATATTATGACATCTATAATAGAGTAGAAATAATGCACAGTATTGCATGGCTACTCAGAATGTTGTTGCAAATAAATGAAATGGCTTCTATAACAAGCGTTAATAAAATGTGCTTTCTTCTCAGGTGTCAGGATGATTCAATCAAATTCCACATGTACATAATACATGCTACATAAAAGCCAGTGTCCAAGCACGAAGAAAGAAAAAAAAGAACATGAATCGATAAGTAAAAAAAGTGTATGAAAACGTTACTCATAACACAAAGAGAAAACACAAGTACATATAAAAAACGATTTACTACAATGAGAGCATGAGGCAATGAAAGGACAGACGTGAAAAGTGTTCATCAGAAAGTATAAACAGCAAAAAAGAGTCAATCGAAAGAACATAATAAAAGAACGGCAGTTGGAAGAGTATAACTAGTCAATAACAAAGCCTACCTATACAACGGATGAAGATGGGCCAGAAGTAGTAGCTGCAACAGAATGAGAGGCCGAATGATCAGAGTCATCATGGGAAGCTGGATCGTCAGAGGAAGGTGGTTGACCAGCGTTCGTATCACTGGAATCCGGAGTAGGTGACCTGCTTGATGATCCGGAATTCGTGGCCTTCTGTCGCTCACGCTCGCGCCGCTCGTTCTCAACAATGGCCTGAATGATGTTGAGAGAACTATCCTCGTCGTCATCAGACTCAAGTCCGGTCGCCTCGTCAGCTGAGGGGAGCATCCAACCGATTTCGCTAGAAAAAAAAACATAAGAAAAGAAAGAAATAAAAACAGATGGGACAAAACATACTCGTTCCAATACTCTAACACCAAATCACAGAACTCTCCCTTCTTCAACTTGGGATTCTCGAAGAGAGCAACAATCGCATCAAACGCTGAGCGTTTGATAACTGCTCCGTCGTCGTTCCTCCAGTCACTCGAAGCCGAAAGCGAATGTCGTACCTAAGAAAAGAGTTAACGTTGAGAAAGAATAAGAAAGTAAAAAAAAGTTTACCAAAACAGACGTATAAGCGATGGTTCGAGGAGTTACCTCAGTGATACCACGCTGATACGCTTTACCTTTCCTGAAAACTCGAAAGCGTCCATCCGTTTCGTTGTATAAAGAAGCGTTTGCCTCGCCAAGAAAGATATGGATCCAAGCCTAGAACACGTCGAGAAAAAGCAACAGAAAAAGAAACACGCTCACCTTGGCTAAAATAGGGCTAGTCAAAAGATGATGGAGGACGTTGTTTCGATCCTCCGATGCCTTAGTGCCGTAGTCCCAGTAAAAACAAGATGGAAAGTGCCTATGGTTAATGCGGATTTTACCCGCACGAACCAGAGCACAGAACCTATAAACGTAGTCAACATAAAACAGAAACGATGGATCAATAAAAGGTTCTACTTATTTGGTTCCTTATCAAACTCTGTCAGTTTGATAGGCGTACACAAAAGACGAGCGATCTGGGGGTGATGCCATCCGCGGTTGCTCTTCTTTCCGTCCTCTCTAAGAGGAGGATCAAACGAGGAGATGCCGAGGGCCTCTTTGGCCCAAACGAGGACAAGGTCCTTAAGGTCACGAATGTCGTTTGAAATCGACGCGCTTGCTGCAGTGTTCATCTACAAGCAGTTTTAATAGCGCAGCATAAGAAAGACGCATATATGCACATACCTTGGTTACCAGGTCATCCAAAAACTCATTACAAACTACTCCTTCCAACAGCTCAATCGCATCGGGTACAAGAGCGACCATCTCGTCATACATCTTGAGAACAGTAGAGCTAAAGATGTAGTTGTTAATGGAAGGCAAAAAGTTATGCATATATGCACGTACCGCTCAGGATCTGCAGTAGCAACGTTCAGACAACCCTCTTCGATAACTTCGTCTCGGTCCAAGCCCGTGTTGAGAACACGGCTCCAGTCTATATAAGGCGACCAGGTAAAAGAGAAACGACGAGCGACGTTCTTGAAAGCACTGAGCTCCTCATAGGAGAGTCGACTGTAAACAGTTGGTCAATACAACGCGTCAAGACAACAAAAGAAAGGCCTACCCATCACGCTTAAGTCTCTTTGAAGCAGGGGGAGACTCTGGAGATCTTGACTTTCGCCTGCCGTTTTCATCCTCCGTCGCGTAGTCTTCAGCTGGGTCGTCTTCTGGAGTGGAATCCCGTCGTGTTTTGGACTTCTGGACCGGGGAACGAGCGCGTGGTTTCGATTTAGCCTTGGTCTTTGAGCGAGAAGAGGTGTTCCTTCTTGATGATGGCGGTTTAGGCATAGGAAGAAACGATGGTGGTGGAAGAGGGTCAAGAAGAAAAAAGAGGACGCGTCCCTTTTAAAAGTGAACGCGTATACGATCACGTGGGCTGCATATACGCGCTATCTAGTGCTGGATCAAAGCGAGTCAATGAACGATGCGACGTTGAGCAATTGTACATATAAAAAAACAACAGAGTTAAGCATTTGTTTTACTAGTCCATACCCTCAGTAACCCCCTTCAAGCCGTCGTTCTCCTCCTTCAAAGCAGACAGTTCCAACTTGAGATCTTCGCATTCCTTCTGTATCTGTCGCTTCCGTTTCAATAGCAATGCCCAATCTTGACGTGTCTTCCTACAGTTCTCCTCTGCCCGTACCCAGAGGTCGGCCATCTCAGCGCGCGCCTTGCGTTCCGTTTCGAGCTTGCCTTGAAGTTCCTCGACGAATTGAAGAAGAGTTGGGTCAAAAAAGATTTTAGCAGGGTAGACTTTAGGCAAATCGACGGTGATTTCGGATTGAACGAGGGTCCTAGGTAATATGTTAAAAGAAAAGTTAAGAAGAAGGGTAAGAGCACTCACTTATCGCTATCCTCTAGCTCAACAAGTCCATCCTCAACCTCATCAAGCATCACCATTCTCTTATCTTCTGCGTCACGTTTCAAAGCGGCCATAATAACAGGGACTTGAGGTTTCTTTCTCTTGAGAGGCGCAGGGCTTTTCTTGGGAGAGACGTGCGAGGCTTTGAGGGGCAAACGCGTAGTCTTGGGAGTGGAAGGAGCCATGGTTTAGACGTGTCAACTGACAAATCGTTGTTTACTGAACAGCACGTGAACAGTGACAAACTGGCAGCGACGCTGCAACAACCTCTGATTTCATTACTTAGGGAGCTATTTACAAACAGCAAACATCGAAGCAAGATCAAAAACTATAGACTCGATACAGTACTCAAAAGCGTGTTCAAAAACCTCAAAAAAAACAAACAAACGATCTGCTAGACAAGTCAAAAGTCTTCGGTCCATTTCGAGAACATGGAAGTCCCCTCTTCCCACCGGCGTTTGTCCTCCTCAGCTCGTTGAGCTCGTTCAGCCGGAGTAGCAGAAGCATGCCAGTCGGCATCAGTCTTGAAGCCGTTGCGCACCCAGCGAAAGAGTCCAGCTGCCGAGTATTGGACAAATGAGTAGCGGTTTTCTCCGGGCTGAATCGGTATGTTGGAATGCCTGATCAGCGCCGAAGGAATGAGAATAGTCGAACCTGGAGGGAACCGGATGACGAGACCTAGGTCCCAAAGGATAAGGTGACCGCCTCTGTTGGGGTTGAAGTTCCCTAGCGCTGTAATAGCGCACCAGCCAAACGATAAGTTTGCGCTGTCTCGATGAGGCCAAGAGACGGTTACCGGGCCAAAGTTTATGGTGCAGGTGCCGAAGACGGAAAGTGGGAAGTGTAGATGAAGCTCGGGCTTCCAGTTGAGCAAGCTTTTCATACACTCTGCGTAGTAAAAGTAAGTTCTCGCGGCATATGCTTTGAATACGGCTGTATAACGGGGGTCACTTCAAGAAAAATCAATAAAAAATAGAACTTACAATTTGTAAAGCCAGAAGCCCTTAAAAAAAACTCCGTAGCTAAAACGGCGGTTAAAACTGACATGGCAGCCGCGCTAGATTGCCTGACGTTCCCAGGTTCCTGGGAGCAAATAGGTTTAGGCATAGAAGGGTAGGAAACGAGTGAAAACCTCACCTTTCTACCACCGCCGTGGGCAACCCCAACCGATACTGCTGGAAACTTCCCCCTGCCGTTTTGGACCTGCGCCTGCGTGAAAGACATCTTCTCCCGTGCATCTGCTATTGCGTCGGCGCCTTTCTGGACAACTTGGTCCCATTTCGGATCGCGAGGTCGGCCAGCTAGTACTGCAACAACTCGACCCTTTGAGTCAAGAATAGGGCGAGGCGTCCTGTTAATCAAGATCAGCAAAAAAACGCAAGTGTTAGGGTTAAAAGAACGCACACGCCATCCCATTCAACGAGCGTCAAGCTTTCCTCCGGCGCGTCTTCGAGTGAGATTTGAGGGTCTGAGAGTTGGGGCCGGGTTGATCGAGGGCCGGTCCAACCAGACGCGCCTGCTTTAGAGCTGGCCGCGTCGAAATCTGGAGCAGGTAACGGCTTGCTTTCTTGGAGTCGTTTCAGAGCAATTTTTTTGAGCGAGCTTCCCGACCTTTGCTTGTCGACTTTTCGTTTTTGATTACGTTTCTCCCTATTTTTTGCGACCGTCTTGGCTCGGAGGGCGGCTCGCTTGGCGGAAACCGTGCGGTTAGGGATAGGGCGAGGATCGTCAGAGGTGGTGTTAGCGGTAAGGGTGGGCAATGGGGATGGGTCGCTTTCTCCATCGGCAGTAGAGCCGGGACGAGGATCGTTAGAGGCGCCGTTAACGTCAAGGGTGGGAGGTTGGTCGCTCATTTCGTCGTCGATAGGGTCTGAGTAGATGTATGGAGTAGGCTCTATGGCGTATTGCAGGTCAGCGTTTGATTCAAACGGTGTTTTTGTAGACGCGCCCGTAAAAAAAATATATGCTCACCGGCTGATCCGTCAGGCTGCTCCACCTCGCTCTCCTCACCCTCGCTGACCTCCTCTCCTTCATTTTCGCGTCTCTTTTCCTCCGCCTTGAGCGCGTCCAAGACGTCGAAGTTGCGGGTGCATGAAATGGACGCAGATGCCGACTGGCTTTCTGAAACGACGTCCTCGATGATCCAGGGGGAATAGCAACGCCCTGAGCGCGTTCCTGTACCTGTAAAGAAAAAAAACACGGTTGAGAGAGGTTTTTTTAAAAAAAAAGACTAAATGTAGAGCAAAATCAACGCATTTGAGCAAAAAAGTTACCCCGACGCCCCTCCGGCATCAGGCCGTTTGCAGCCCAGCCGCGCCGTTGAGCGTCAGCTCAACAAACGTTGCAATCAAACCCAAGTCGGGCTTTTAAGCGAAGTGTTTGCTGGCTGCCCGGCGCGTTGGGTATCAATTCAGCAAGCGTTTTGCTTTCAGACCCAAGTCGGGCCTTCCAGCAAAACGCTTGCCGTCTGTAGGAATAAAAAAAAAAAGAGTCAAGTTCATATAAAGGAGCTCACCGATGTTTCCTGCTTGCATCGCTGGTGGTTGTTTGTTGAAAGGTGGAACGCGCTGGCATTAATTAATGAACGCGATCACGTGACCTAGAATCAGGTGATCGTTCACGCGTCGTTTCTACCTTTCAACGAAGTTTCTACTTATACAACCGTTGCCTGTACGCCGTCCCTTTTTTTTCTTCTTTCCACTCGATCTGCAACTAGAGCTAAACATTAGACTCAGGTACGTCTTTAATTGCTGTTTTCATCTGTTCCGAACTTCTCTCTTGGTGAGGGAATAGATAAACTACGCTTGGAGCGTATATTATTTTGGTAATAATCGCTACTGTCCGTACGCGATGTTACGATTCCACCAGCTTTAACGCGTCTGATACGCTTGTTGGTATTCGGTAATGCGAGCGGCCGTTTTTAATTTTAACGGCTCATTTATCTTTCTATTTTCATTTCCTCCTCCTTCTAACGTGCATAATCTAACAAGCTTTTCAGTAAATTTGTTCGGTCTCAAGCGAGGCAACCCATGCTGCACCTCGTCTGTCAACCGATATTCAATTTAATACACCTGGTATGAGCTCTACTGTTTTTACTTAAAGCTCTAACTTAATACTCCTATTTCAAGAGCTCATGCACTCTCGAATCGTTTTTCTTTTCATTTTGGTTTTTATCATGTCATATGCATGCTCAAGCTGCCCCAAGACGTTTAATTCAACGAGTTCGCTCGCAAAGCACAGGAGAACAAGTAAAACGTGCTCCGTTTCTAAACCTAGGTTCAAAAGTCGGAGGGATAAGGCACCAAGGCTGTCTGAGAATGTTGATATTGCGGCTGAGGTACGCAAACATTCTCATAAAACTATAACAGCCCATTTAAAGGCGTCGTTAGGTTTCAACGCCCTTCGATGGTGCGGAATCCTCATCCGCTACGGCCAACAAACCCCCTGATGAAACCGTCGAGTTGCCAGCCGTTGTCCCTCCTACAAACGCTTTGAAACCGTCTAGAACTGGTCGTGCCCGGTTTCTTCCTGCTCGCTATGCAGACAACCTCCCATCCCTTTCTCAGACTATGCCTAGAACCCTTCCTCTTCCTAAACGACCGACTCCTCCTCCAGCGGTCGTTCCGGAGCAAACTCACGAACCCACCCCTTCTCCTGCACCCGAGGAGCCATGCAATTTATCTTACGTCGATACGGAACCTAACGAATTTGGCATACTTCGCTCATACCCTCATACGCTCATCAGCATCCCTGACGAAGAGATTCCCGTTGCTGACATCTGCGAAGGTGCCGGGTTTGCATGTCCCCCACCAACTGAGCCTTTGTCTATTTTTGGAAACGCCAGGAAGAAGCTGCAGAGCTCCTTCGCTCCCTTCTTAAACGCAACCGTCTTTCGTCTTATGGCCTGGTTCTATAACGGCCATGAATCGAAGTCTCTTGCGGACTTGGATAACCTTGTCCACGAGGTCATACAAGCAGAGGATTTTCGCAAGGAGGATTTGGAGAGTTTTAGTGCAAAAAAAGTTGTGAAGGAAATGGATGAGTCGCTGGGACCAAAGTTTGATCTTCTTGCTGAAGACGGTTGGATAGAAGCTTCGGTGGAGATTCCCTTGCCAGCTGAAGGTGTCAAACAGCCCGAGTCAAATGCGCCTAAGCTCAAAGTCGACGGCGTTTTCTATCGCAAGCCTCTCGAAGTCATCAAATCCGTTTTTCAGTCTGAACGCTCACAAAAATTCCAATACGTTCCCTTTAAACTCTTCCAACGCCATGGACCAGACCCTGAAGGTGACGACACTGCGAACGTTCGTCTTCACCATGAGCTCTACAACTCGGACGCTTATATTGAGGAGTACGAGCGTATCCAAAAACAGCAACACGAGCGTCGACAGAGCGATCCAAAGCTCGCTGAGGAACCCGAAGTGGAGAACGTACCTGTTGGTATCATGGCTTGGTCTGATGAGACCCAGGTTACACAGTTTGGTGACCATTTGATGTGGCCTATATACCTTTATTTGGGGAATCAAAGCAAATATGAACGTGCCAAACCCACATTGTTCTCTGCTCACCATGTTGCATATATACCCAAGGTGTGTTTGCAGTTAAATCTGTTTTTCAATTCTCATTTTATCTTGTAGCTACTGAGCAATGTTCAGGACCGTTATCAGAATAAAATTGGTTTTCCAGCTAGCTCAGCAACTCTCACCCACTTGAAACGGGAGCTAATGCAGGCGATATGGGCGCTGATACTAGATCCAGAGTTTATGCATGCTTATGAGCACGGTATTCTTTTAAAGTGCGGGGACGGTGTGACTCGTCGACTCTTTCCCCGTTTCTTCACCTATTCAGTGGACTATCCTGAGAAGTACGTGGTTTTGAATAACTATTGGCGTTTACTCACTATGTTTTAGAGTTTTACTAGCTACTATTCGTTCACTCGGCCGTTGTCCATGCCCCCATTGTCTGGTAGAAAAAGATCAAATCGGACAACTTGGGACTTACTTGGACCGTCGTCGGCGTCAGAGCAAGGTTCGGGTTGACTCTGAGAATCGACGGAGTATGGTTCAGAGGATTAGAAGGTGGATTTTTGACTTTGGCTATAGAATAGCCAGTCACGCTGTGGAAGTAATTCTTCAACCGTTTTCTTATACGCCTACTGTTGTGAGTTACAACTTTTTTGTTGCTGTTAGTCTCTGACTTTTTGATTTGCAGAATACTTTCTCCGAACGCTTTTATGAATTTGGTGTGAACTTTTTCCTGATGTTTGTTCCCGACGTTTTACACGAACTGGAACTTGGGGTATGGAAAGCTGTCTTGGTACACTTGATTCGGATTCTATTCGCATATGGTAATGATACTGTTCAAGAACTTGATGCACGGTGAATCTTTTTCTTTGTATTTTGCTGTAATATATCTCATATATAAACAGGTATCGCCAAGTCCCAACATTTGGCCGTGATACGATTCGTAAAATTAGAAACAACGCCTCATCTATGAAGCATCTTGTGGCTAGGGATTTCGAGGATATGCTTCAGGTAACATGTCGCTTTTCTATGTTTACATTCTTTATGCTCATCATTCTTTTAGGTTTCAATACCTGTTTTCGAAGGATTAGTTCCTGAGCATAATAAGTATATCCTCACCCTTCTCTTTGATCTCTGCACCTTCCATTGTCTTGCGAAATTTCGTCTCCATTCCGATATATCACTCCGCATGCTTGATGAACAAACAACTGAGCTGGGAAAATCTCTCCGAGCCTTCGACAGCCACGTTTGCAAGGCCTATGACACCAGGGAGATTCCAAAAGAAACAGCGGCTTGTGGTCGGAGAAACGCCAAAAAAGTGAATGAGGGAAATGGAAAGGGTAAACGGAAAGCGACGAATGCAGACCCCATTCGAAAACTTTTTAACCTCTGTACTTACAAGATACATGCACTTGGACATTATGTTCAGTTTATCTGATTGTATGGAACAACCGATAACTATACGACACAGATTGTATGTCTTCTTTTTTTTATATTTCCGATGCCTTATAACGTTCTCTTAGGGCGAGTTGGAGCATCGAAGGGTGAAGCGTTTCTATGCTCGTACCAATCGGACCTTCAAGTTTGTTCGACAAATCACCGCCCTTGAAAAACGCAAACGTGTTATCGAGTCTATAAAGCTCCGCCAACAGAAGACCTCGATGACTTCACTTGTAGTTCCATTCGAACATTCCCATCCTGTATCCGTCGCTTCAGCAAAAGCCCATTACAAGATTTCCGATGACTCATCTGTGTACAAATCCGTACTGATGTTTATGGAGGAGAATGTTGGGGACCCGGCGATAAAAGTAAGTTGCTGTGTATAGCTTTGCTTTGTTGTTAACTTTGCTCTAGGATTTTTATTCCAAACTAAAGGAACACTTCTATATCCGACTTTTTGGGAAAACGACGACAGATGCTATCGCTATCGAAGAATGGGGCTCTATAAACCTCCAGCATGACCGAATCTATTCCCATAAAGTCTTCCGGGTTAACTATACGACTTATGACATGCGGCGGAGTCAGGACAGTATCAACCCCCGAACGTCCGCTGACATTATGGTTCGTTCTTCTGACCCTGATACTCCCTACTGTTATGCTTGTGTTCATGTCAAGTATGGCTGACAGCCCTATTGACAGATGGATGTTCTTTGGGTTTGTTGGTTTAATGTTGATTGTGGCAACCTCAATTTGAAGTCAAAGGAGCTTCCTATGGTAAACTTTATTGATGCTAGCGAAGAGTGTGCTTTCGGGTTCATTGACCCTAACGATGTCATACGAGCAGCCCATCTCATTCCAGTGTTCCACTTGGGCAAGACAAGGGAGTATATGGGTCGTTCGAAGCTTGGTCGGAAGGAGTCGGATAAAGATGAAGACTGGACTAAGTACTACATTGGCGTGTAAGTTATCTGGTATTGTTTATTTTTTAATTCTTATTATTTTTCAGTTTCTCTGACAGAGACATGTTTGCTCGCTTTGTGCCCAGACTTGGTCAGGGTCACATGTCTTGGTCAGAAGTTGAGAGGGATGAAGATGTGATTGTTGAAGAGGACACTTCTGATATCAATACACTGATGGATGAATTGATTCCAGAGATTCCTCCTGCAGGTGACGAGAATGAGGTTGAGGTTGATGAGGGAAATGAAGATGAATTGATGGATTATGGCTATATGGTTGAGGATGAGGAGGATGAGGAGGATGAGATACCATTGGATGAGGCTGTGGATCTTGGTCCTGATGATGGTGAGGATCCTATTAACCATGATATGGATATCTTAGATATGGAAGGCTATGGTTTGTTATAGATTTGTTGAATATAATTACTTCTCTACAACATATGAACCATTGTGTATTTATTATACATATTGTATTTGGGCTACATTGTGGTCTGTCTGATATAGAGATAACATTATTTTTGGAACTGACACAAGTCTAACATTTTGAGGTTTCTTAGATTTTTTAAATATAATCATCTCTCTACCATAGATGAATCATTATGTATTTGAGTTATATGATGGTCTTTCCAATAAAGACATAACATCCTTTGGAAGCTAGCCCAAGTCTAACATTGTAAAATTCATATCACAGAATTGTAAATCATGGTAGGCTCTGTTGCAGAAGCTATAATAATTCCATTCCATCCACAGATTCAATCTCTACTATAGATGAATCATTATGTATTTGAGCTATATTATGGTTTGTCTAATAGAGACATGACATTCTTTTGAAACTAGCACAAGTCTAACATTGTTAAATTGAAATCACAGAATCAGAAATTGTTGTAGGGTCTGTAACAGGGTTAATAATAATACCATTCTATCCACAGATTTAAATCACAATGTTTAGTTCTATCACAGATTTCAAACATTATATTGACCTCTGCCACAGAAAAAGACATAATATTTGATTCTTCAACAGATTCTGAGAATCTGTGTAATGTTCAATATTATATTCTTACAAAAAATTATGAGTGATTCTTCATCAGGTGCAAATATTATTTATGATTCCTGTGCTTGAATTGACATTCTTCTTGTTTCTGCACATGCCCAGAAGATCTGTCCTGGTCTTGGGGCTTTTGCTGATGGTAGGTATGATTATTCAAAAATCCCTCGATTGAGTGGGACAAGCTAAAACGTTGCTTTTAGCGGCGAGCGATGGACTCGTTATCTTGTGAGTGAACCTATGAACGGACTCCATGAACGTATTTTGGCATTTGTTTTTCTAATATTATCTCGATAGGTCATCATCTTACTCGTTCTCGAAGCACTTAATACGGGTATAGACTTTGCTATGGTCTACCAAGGACTGTTCAAAATTTTTGGTTTGTGCGAGAATTGAATTTTTACAAGAAAATCTCTGAGAATTCTTACTTTTTCTTTAGGACAAATGAGTTTTGATATTCCATGTAGGTAGTGACTGGAATCGGTTTTCTGGGTAATAGCAGACTGATCATCTCTTACATGGTCCACAGTACTTGCTGCTAGTATGTCCTTTCTTAGTATTTGTCAGCTCCTCACACTAAGTACCATCATTGTTACAAGATCCTGTTCTTATAGTTCGTCTATTTATTATCAGTTTATCCGGAACCGACAAGTTAACTTAACCTACTCCCTTTCACTTACTTTTTTCTAGTCATCCATCTCCACCCTCGTTCAATTAAATTACGCATCGCGCATTCGAATTTTGACCAAGTCCAATGTTCTGGCCGGGTTCATTTTCATCCTGGCTTTGATTTCTTTCGCTTCGAGTATCTGCGGAACAGTGTTCACCACACTTCATTCTAACTGGGCGGATGGATTTGATAACAGTATATTCATTTCCCTTGTTGCATGGTTGACCACGTCGGCGGTATGTGATGTCGCCATAGCCATTGTAATGGTGTTTTTCTTGGTTAGTTTTCCTCTTCTTTGTTTCTTACTTTTCCACTGGGATCGGGATGAATCTTGGATTCTGCAGACAACACAAAAGAAGGACTCGATGCCTGTTACGAAATCTGTTGTGAACAAAATCATCATTTGTTAGTCCTCAGTTTTTTTGTCTTGTTTTCTCACCTTCAAAAATGATTACAGTGACTATCCAAACCGGTGTTCTTACATCTGTTGCTGCTGTTGCTGATATCCTTACATTTACTTTGGTCAAGGTGCATAGTTCCAGACACTCCCATCATACATCATCTAATTTATGACTTTTCTGTCTTGCTTGCAGGGAGCTACGTTGTACGTCCATTTCGCTCTTCATCTACGCTGTACCAGATCATTGACATGTTTGAACATGACAGCCAGTTTATCTGGGATTTCTCGATCTCGAAGTTATACACTAATTCTTTGCTATCAACGTGAGTACCGACTCCTCGTCCATCAGACTTTGTCAAAGCATAACACTGATGAAATTTATAGGCTTAATGCTCGTGAGGAGTGGAGCAAGACACTCAGCGCTCGAAATGACTTTGAGAGCATCAGTCGTCTGTCCTTTGCCTGTCGGGATGGGCTTGCGAACAGCGAAGAAAACTCGAAGAGTCAACAATGATGTAAATTTTCTCTATGTACAAAAACTCAAAGTTATATATAAGATGAAATGATATTTGCAAAAGAAAGAAGTGTAGTTCTTATTATCAGAAGAAACGTTCATGATTTATCACACTTAAGTAGTACTTCTACTCTAGTAGAATCACAGATAATTATGAGCTTGTGATAAAACTTCAAATTGATGGTAAGAGCGACGTAGATTATGAGGCCGGAGTACGTAGGACTCGTTCTTACAAGACTTAGGTGTGCGGAAGGTGGCTGTGCTGAGATCGACTGCCAACCATTTGGTTTTACTGTTCTCACACGCTCGGAATATTCCGAAATCCTTTCCTGGAAACCTTACGGCCTCGTAATAGCCCACTCCCTTTCATGATGGTCTTACCCTAAAGCTCACTCATGACTTAGACGTCTAGATCCCAGTTCTATTCTGCAGTTACAAGTTCAACTGACATCAAGAATGAACAATTGTCATAACGTACCCGCTTGACAGATATGTGAAATTAGTCGGAAAAGGTAGTCGTCTGAGGCCTTCTCTTCGACGCGTCTAAAATCAATGTTTGGCAGATGCTCATGATTTCTGCAGCAGGGGGCATTGCCGGTCGTGGAAGGTTCTAGAAGATCTTGATGAGTTTGAACCTGTGGGCGGTATTAGGGGGGTTGGTACTAGTACCTATAATTAACGCTGTGCAGCGTGCACAATGCTTTGTTCTTCTCTCACTGTTGCGACTGATTGACACAAGCAAGCTCTCATGGCCAACCCTCCACAAGCAAACAACCTACCCGTTAACTTGCTGTCTCTCGGTGAACGTCCTTCGCCATTGTTGCATAACTGCTGATGTCTGACACCTCATTTCCCCAGATGGCGGCGGTATCCGAGGTGTCTCTGAACTAATCGTCCTCCACGAAATTATGGTCCGCGTTCAGGACAGGAAAAATCTTCCGGAGCTTCCCAAACCTTGCGATTATTTCCATCTTATTGGTGGTACCAGTACTGGAGGGTAAGAGGCTATATATTCCGATACTTGGTAATACTTATCATGGTTGACAGTTTGATCGCAATCATGCTTGGTCGACTGGAATTGAGCACTGAAGAAGCCTTGGCACAGTACAAGGCCTTTGCTGGTCACATCTTTGGCAAAAAGAACCGGAAATCTAAGGGTCATGACGGCGCATTTAAGGCAACTACACTGGAAGGAGAGATGAAGAAATTATTACAAAGCTGTTGTAGGGATCCAGAAGCGCTGATGTGTGGAGATGTAACGAGGGAGAATGAAATGGGTAGAGCGTAAGTAAACTGCTTCATTTATATTTCTCGCTGACATCTGGGCCCACAAACAGTTTCATCTGTGCGGTACCTGCAACCAACATGCGCTTCCCTCGTGTATTTCGGACGTACAAGCTATTGGGTAACTCGGACCCAAACTGTAAAATTTGGCAGGCTGCTAGAGCGACAACTGCTGCCCCCACTTTCTTCAAACGTATCTCTATACCTGGCGTTGGTGGTATTGAAGAGACCTTCATCGACGCAGGAATCAAATGTAATAACCCAGCAAAACAAGTCAGAGAGGAAGCGAGGCGGCTTTTTGGTGAGAACCGTACAGTTGGTGTGTTCGTCAGTATTGGGACCGGACATTCTGGTACGATTGGTCTGTCAAACCCAGATGTTTTTCAGCGCATACTCCCATCTCAACTCATTGATACTCTCAAAAACATCGCAACGGACTGCGAGAGTGTAGCTGATGAGCTTGCTAGCCAGTATGGCGAGCGGGAGGAGAGCGTTTATTTCAGGTTCAATGTCACGCACGGCGTAGGACAAATTTCTCTTGAGGAGTGGAAGAAGATATCCGAGATTGTTACGCACACGAAAGCGTACTTGCAGGATTCGCGTATCTCGGCTTATGTTGACTCGGTAGTTCAGCGACTTTGTGATCCATTTTCACACAGTACAAGTGTATCATTAGCTCTTCTATGTGCGTTGTAGTTTTGGTTGAATTTCATGTAAAACTCATTGGAAACTCTTCTCTAGGTGGGCAAGCTCCCCGACAGGTGATTACCCTCGTCTTAAACTATATGAATCAACCTTATTGATTTCTGCTATCTAGATGGTTGGCAGCGAACAATTGCCTTTTGAATTTGGGTATGTAGTCTTCACACCCGTCAGAGAACATACTTTAATAGATGCTAGATCTACTTCCTACGAGCCATATGAGCTTGCTACCATGTTCGGAAGAGACGATGAAAAATCTAGACTTGTCATGACCCTGTGCAAAGGCCAAGCAAATGTTATAATTTTAGGAGGTGGCGGGATGGGGAAAACTACCCTCGCTCTATCAGCGCTGTGCGATATCGAAGTTGTCGAAAAGCACCCATCAAGGCACTTCATTTCCTGCGATGGCATTTATTCTATCGAGACATTGTTGACCAAGTTGGCTGATACTCTCCGCATTCGGAAGAGGGAGAATCTCTATGACGAGGTCCTCGCTCTGTTGCGCAAGCCATCGAACACAATGATTCTTTGTCTTGATAACTTTGAGACACTCTGGGAAGCTGAGGCAACTGTGAGCCCGTCGCCAATAGAACAGTTCTTGTCTCAGATTTCCAAGATTCCCATGCTCTCGATCATCCTCACTTTACGTGGGTCACAAAGTCCTCTGAACGTCCCATGGTCCAATAATCGATGTTTTCTCGCAGTCAAACCGTTGGACATTGACAGTTCCCAGCTCTTATTTAAGAACATATCTGGAATTACTACGATTGACAGCTATACTGAGAAGCTACTGGAGGCAGTGGATGGTGTACCATTAGCAATCAAACTCTTGGCTTCTATTGTGCAAGAGGGACTTGAGACAACAGAGGAGTTATGGCGAGCATGGGAGAAGGAGCATACAAAGATAGTCAAATATGGAAATGATCGACTGTCCAACCTCGAGCTTTCCATCCAATTGTCACTGGATTGTCCCCGGATGCAACATGATCCTAATGCAATTGACACACTTGCGATATTGTCCTTGCTACCTGATGGGTTGTCTAAAGGGCTCCTAGATGACTTTCAAACCCATCTTCCTCATGACTTTTCACTTCATCTGTCATTGGGAACTCTACAGAGGGTTTCGCTTGCATATAACAACAGAACCACCAATCCAGAACGGATTCAGCTTTTGTCACCAATCCGTCACTTTTGTTTGGAGAATTTACCTAAGCGGGAAGATTTGGTTGCAGGGCTCATTGGTTTCTATACCCAGTTCTTGAACACTAATTGGAACTTCACTGATGGCATGGCATGCCATCAGTGAAGTGACTGCATAAGACAGTTCCACAAGAACTGCTGAATTTGCATTCTGTCCTCTGTGATGCTATCAAAGCTGAACAAGTAGATTCATCTCTGATGCAAGCATCCATCAATTACACAAGGTGGTTGCTGGTTGAGGGAAATCCAGTGGAGGATATCATTCAGCTGGCAGCAAATACAAAGGCAGAAGTGTCACTAGAGGCACGGGCAGATTGCCTTTCATGTTTAGCTGAGGTATTTCTGCGACGTGCCAAACTTGATGAAGCCGAGGAATCACTGAACCGAGGTGTGGAGCTTCACCGACAAGCTCAGGATGTTTTTGGAGAGGCATATGATCTCCAAAATCTCGGAAATGTTTTTCTACGACAACACAAACTTGATGCAGCCGAAGAATCACTGAACCGAGCTGTTGAGCTTCACCAACAGACTCAAGATGTTCTTGGAGAGGCTACTGATCTGCGAAAGCTCGGAACTGTTTTTCTGCGACGAGACAAACTTGATGAAGCAGAGAATTCACTGAACCGAGCTGTGGAGCTTCACCGACAAGCTCATTCAGTCCTTGGAGAGGCTAATGATCTCCGAAAGCTCGGAGGTGTTTTTCTGCGACGAGACAAACTTGATGAAGCCGAGGAATCACTGACCCGAGCTGTAGAGCTTCACCGACAAGCTCATTCAGTCCTTGGAGAGGCTAATGATCTCCGAAAGCTCGGAGATGTTTTTCTGCGACGTTCCAAACTTGATGAAGCTGAGGAATCACTGAACCGAGCTGTGGAGCTTCACCGACAAGCTCAGGATGTACTTGGAGAGGCATATGATCTCCAAAAGCTTGGAGATGTTTTTCTGCGACGTTCCAAACTTGATGAAGCTGAGAAATCACTGAGCAGAGCTATGGAGCTTCACCGACAAACTCATTCAACCCTTGGAGAGGCCAATGATCTCCAAATGCTCGGAGATGTTTTTCTGCGATGTTCCAAACTTGATGAGGCCGAGGAATCACTGAATCGAGCTCTGGAGCTTCACCGACAAGCTCAGAATATCCTTGGAGAAGCTCTTGATCTCCAGATACTTGGAGTTATTTTTTTGCAACGTTCCAAGCTTGATGAAGCCGAGGAATTACTGAACCAAGCGGTGGAGCTTCACCGACAGGCTCAGGATGTACTTGGAGAGGCATATGATCTCCAACAGCTTGGAGAGGTTTTTCTGCGACGAGACAACCTTGAGAAAGCCGGGGAATTCCTGAACCGAGCTGTGGAGCTTCACAGACAGGCTCAGGATGTCCCTGGAGAAGCTGAAGATCTCCGAAAGCTTGGAGATGTTTTTTCACGACATTTCAAGCTTGATGATGCTGAGGAGTTACTGAACCGAGCTGTGAAGCTTCACCAACAGGCTCAGGATGTTCTTGGAGAGGCTGATGATTTCCAAAAGCTTGGAGAAGGTTTTTCTAAAACGGAACAAGCCTGATGAAGCAGAAGAATTCCTGAACCAAGCCGTGAAGCTTCACCGACAAACTCAGTATGTCCTCGGAGAGGCTGACGATTTCCAGATACTTGGAGATATTTTTCTGCAACGTTCTAAGCTTGATGACGCTGAGGAATCTCTCAAATATGCTGTCAATCTTCACCGCCAAGCACACTCAGTATCTGGGGAGGCTAATGTTCTCCGAAAACTCAGAGATGTTTCTCTGCGGCGTTCCAAACTTGCTGTCATCACAGAAGCTAATGATAAAGATGGTCCATATACTATCAAATAGTTGCTCACAGATTAATCCCTCATTTTTAGATTGGTCGAGGTGGAGTACGAACCAAACTATCATATCAGTATTGTACTCCTTCTGTACATCCCTCTCTCTGAGTCTCTCAATACACTCGACATCCTGCTGTTGTCTTCCTCACGTACAGCGGTCACTCCTTTACTCGCTCAATTTTCTGTTTTATTTTTCCCTCGATTTTAATGAGGTTTTAGATCTTGGAGGTAACTTGTCATTAACTGCCTGAAAGACGTCCCTCCTGCTGTATTTTTTTTCACTATTGATCTTGTCAGTTATTGTGTGGATTGTCCATCCTGCTACAGTTCTACAGGTTTCTATATCTCTGAGCGAGTGCTTAGATGATTGCTCGTCTCATCTTACTTGATGAAAGCCTTTTGTTGCAGAGCAAGTGCCTTGACATTTACTCGCCGTATCTGACTGGAAGGAAGCCTTTTGTTGCCTATTCTTTCTGGCAGCTCCGAATCCGGTCTCAGGTCTCATATTTGATTAGACCCTCCCATCGTCATTGCCATTTGCGATACCGGCACTACTTAGCCCGAGCTCACTGCTTATAGCTTACATCCGAGTCTCGTACTTGGCACACACCATTTTATATTTAAACTCAGTCACAATCATACGCACTTCGGCATGTCAGCTTGTTGTTGGTGTCCTCATGTCGACCACATCCATCATCCACAAAGCGCATGAACCTCTCTCTCACTTCTTCAGCATCATCAACAGGGCGAACGGTGGTGGTGACTTCCATCGACCATGAAGGGAAAAAAAGGTGTAGAAGCCCCGTTAAGGTTTGCACATAGTGGTGGTATGCAGAAAGGGCAGCCGATCTTCCTCGCTTAGTGGCGGCACAATTTCAATGTCCGCCGAGCCGTGCCATGAATGGATTCAAGCGTACTTTGAAAAATTGAAGGGCATTAATATTTCACGTATGGGTACACAGCTACTAATCACGGCAGGGGCTGGTATGCGCTTTCTTCGAGAAAAACTTGTTGCAAAACGTTATCCGTTTCCTTTGAGTTTTTCAGCTCGGTCAAAAAACGCAATGAAAAATCAACCTATTGTCCAATGAATGGAACGCATTTTTCATTGCGTTTTTCGAACAGCCTGAAAAATGGAATGAAAAATGACAACATGTTACGATGTCGTGTTTCCCCATGAAACTGCATACCAGCCCCCGCCGTGAATGGGGAAATATAGACATAAACTATGGTACATTTCTTGTAGATTACTCCAAGAATAGCATTTTCTACTTCAAAGAGCGTCGTGATCATCCAAAACATCCCTGGCGTGCTCCTTAGCACTCTCAGATACATTCGGGTCTAAGTGACAGGTGAGAAGAGTAATTAGTACAAGCTCTATGGGCACATAAAAATGATGAAAGAAGAGCCCACTTTTCAAAGTACCCTTGTAACCTCCGAGGACGTGATTCTCGTGTTCTTCTCCTTCAGTGGTGTAAGAACGACTCTGACTATCTTCGCTGACCCCAGCGGCATCAATCATTTCGCGAGCATGAGCCTTGGCTTCGTCAGACACACGGTCGTCTACGGAAGAACCAAGCCGATCGTAAGCGATTTCTTTCGAACGACTCGAAATGTGCTACTCACTGTGTAAGGTGGCCTTATACCCTCCAACAACACGCTTATCGTTCAAGTCAGGCGTAGCTTCTTTCCTTCCATATCCGGACTCGGCCATCTCGTTCAATCTCTCCTTTGCACTCTCCTTTGCCTCGTCAGAGACTTTGGGGTTGTTGATGGTTGCCTTGAGACCGCCCATGACGTTGTTAGGGTTCTTTCCGTCGACTGTTCAACGAAAGAGCCCGGGGTGATTGAGACTAAAGTTAGCAAGGAAACAATAACTCGAACACGAGGTTGACGAGAAGAGCATACCAAAAGACATCTTGAATTCGAGTAGTAAAAAAAGTTATGAGTGGGTAAAAGTTGTTTGGCGGATACGAAATAGTTGAGTCGATGTTTTCTTCCCTCTCATTGACTCCTTCTTATATACCCTACCACTCCGCCACTCATACTCCTTAATCCTGGCATCGAAATAGCCGGGCATCGAATCGAATTAGAGTCGTAATGACGGCAAAATAGGTGATGTCGTCGTGATGTCATCGAAACAAAAATTAATTATGAGCGGCGTCGGTAAAGACTCAAGAGCTCAAGCGCTCATCGAGGGATCGGTCGATTCTTTGAAGATGTCTGACTTTCCGATAGCACCCGATGATTTTCTGGGGCATCGGTCAACTGAAAAAGGGTTGAATAAATATTATCGATCACAGATATTGGAATTGAAGACAAAGAACTCCAAGGGTAGGATTGTATCAAGTAGGAGCTCGAGGCGATTTCTTCCTTGAACAATTGAATATCGACGAGCCCGTAAGCTCGTAAGGAATGACCACACTCAGACGATCCCTACCATGATCGGGAGGTTGTAACATGAATTCATAGGAGGAATCAAAATAATCGCACACAAACCTCTATCGATACCTCTTCGGCATCGCGCGCAAGCGATAAGCGTGAGATGGATCTCAGCTGAGATATCAGTCTATACCAGGCTATAATAGTGTAAACGACGGTATTCCCCAACAGCCAGGTATCCAGGTTATTATCACTATGATCACCATGAAGTGGATGTGGACTGCGCAGTAACGAGGCCGTTATTTCCGGCATCTACTGTTAGCAGGCGCTTTTACAGCAAACGGAATAATCGTGGACCGTTTACTAATTTAAAAATATGTCCGGTAACCAACACCACAGTCAATTAATCCCAATGGCAAACATCACTTCACGACCGCAAGTATCCAATGATGTCTGCAATATACCGGCTCGACTCCATAAAAGAGATAGATTCATTCTTATAAGTATTCAACAGCACTCTAATACGTCTTGAAATCATATATGTCAAGTTTCTCGTGTATATGGGCTAGTAAATTTGAGACCCTGATTAAGAAAGACCCTGCACTTTCTTTAACTGTTCACTCATAATTGGACTACTGGAAGCAAGTCCAGACATTGTTTGGACAATCAGATCAAACGACTTTTGGTAATCGACGAGACGAGGATCTTGTAGTTCACCCATTTCTCGCAGACGATAAAGCTCAGTAACGAGAACATGGGCAATAGTAGGCCATAATATCTACAGATGAAAGATTAGCTGTCTTCGGAAGACAAAAGGAGCGTGAATGTGCATGTACGGCCATGATTGAATCAATGAATATCACACCTCTCCTGTCGACTAGGTCTATCATCTTTGCAGATTCATTTGCTGCTTCTACCTTCAATCTGTTAGTTCTCACGCATTCATCTGAGCTTGAACAACTTGTATTCTCAAAGAGGGTGTACAATTGAATGATAGCAACTCGAGCGAGAGTATGGATGACGAGTAACTCTCTCTTCTTGGAGTCCGAATTTGACGCTTGAGTTGAAATAGAGTTGGAAGGAGGGGAGTCTTGGATGGAGCTAATAGATGGAAGCTGAGACATAAATCGGGTAATAAGCCTCGTGAGATTATTCACGACGCTCAGGAAGTTTGGGGCAGACAAGGTTGGGTTTGGGCCGGGAGAAGATTGATTTCGTTCATACCGGTTAGCAAGCTCAAATACTTGTTCAAGCAGGATGCAGGCTTTAGCATATAGAGCCAACGTGGAATGAGCATTGTCTTGATGATCAGCTAAGAAACGCTGAATTGTAAAACTGTTGCGGGTGGCAGGAGTCAGTTTCATCTAGCATTCATATCAGATTGATGATCATATTACCTGCGAGACTAAAGATAACTCACCCAAGGCCAAGGTGTATCAACCTTCATCACAGGTTTCCAATATGGAAAACTGGAACCATAACCTTCAACAGCTGCCCAGCGACTATTTAGAGCTAGAACCGTCCAAAATGCATTGATGCATTGATTTTCTTCTTTTTCCTCCTGAAACTGAGTCTGCGGGGTTTCAGAACCAGACAGAAACACTCCACTGGTGTGATTGTCTCTGCCTAAAGTCATCTGCGTTTTGCCTTGTCCGGGAATGACCTCTTTAGATCGAATACGATGCATTCCCATTCCTAAGACGAGAGCAATCGCAATGGTCACGGAGTATCTTCCTTCCAGTTTACGACCTGTGAGAAAGTAGTACTGTGCAAGAAGGACGTGTGATTGGATTACTCCAAGGACTATCCAGTGAGAATAATTTGAGGTCACAGTGGTACCCGGCATAGCGGCAGCGAAACTTAGAATATATGAGACGCTTCCCTGCACTATAGAGAGAAATCTGGGCTCAAGAACAGTTACTTGAGGAGAAGTTGAAAGGTGAGATCCCAACAAGAATATGATATGTATCAACACTGGAGTGACCAGTGGAGCTTCAGTATCACTAGTCCCATGAGGAGTAGTGTACATGGCAGGTCGAATTTTCGACCTGGAGTATGGCAGCGGCAGGCAGCTGGCAGCTGGCAGGTTGGTGGTAGATATGACAGATAGAAAATTCATATACCTATAGGGAGTTGTCATTATTGTGTTGCAAATTTCAGTCAGGTCCAGAAAGAACCCGAGCTCATTTGCATAGGGAGTGAAAGCAGACAAGCTGTGATTTGTGAGCAAGACAGTCAGCACTGTCATGTAGCTCTCAAAGAGTAACTCACAGACTTTGACACAATTGTAGTGGTATTTCCCCAGATCTGCGAACAGATGGAGCCCTGTGTGGTGCTAATTTCGTTTATCAGTCTGTTTCTCTTGGCAATTAGCCTGGAAAAAAGAATGTAGTACATACATCGAATAAACACTTCAGCCAAAAAAAATTCCTGTGATAACCCAAAACCGCCAGTGCTAGCCTAGTAGCCCACAGCATAGAATCCATCTTTCCAAACTTGATCTGCTTCTAGAACCACTCGGCGTCGACTGAATTAAGTACTCCGTGGCTAGCAATGCTCATAGTACTCGATGGTACCTAACAGCTGTTCATCAGTGTCTCACCGATGACCGCAATACACATATCGGCAGAAGTGCTACCAACCCTCAGAAGAAACAAACCATTAATTACGTTCAACGGTCCGCAAAAGATACGTCCAATTCGGTATACTTGCTACCTGTATGATTATGGGACCCGCAGCACTTGAATCAAGACCTATGTACATGTATAACGTACCTGACCACTTGAAATTATGTGGACACACAGCAATACAAGGTACCCCTCGATGTACCTATGTCACTTGGTTTGACAATCAAGGAGAAGAAAGTGGAAATGCTGAATGCTCGAAATACCAAAGCCGTCTGACAGTATGGATCCAAGGGACTTCGAAAGGCAAAGAAATAAAGGAATCAACTCTTCATTTTTTTGAACTACGGGTAGACTGCTACAAAAGAATCTCGACTAATCCAGCCCTACGCCTACGGAAAGTGAAAGCGGGAGTGGCGGGACTTTTTGCCTATGGATATTCTCCCTTTCTATCTGTCAGATTTTTTGTTCTAGCTTTATACAGTAATCCTTTATCAGCAAATAACTTCGCGCTAAACCATCGCGTCCGGGCACAAGGTCGGAGATTTCTTCTATTTTGGTGGTCCTGGATTAGTAATGCAAGGTCGTCGGGGCTTGTTAACATTTGTATACTCATCGCGGGCCATTAGATCAGTTCCATAGTGAGGAAATCTTTACATACACCACCCTACGGCTCTATCATTTTCTCTATGATCACGGTGATGGTCCTGAGCAGAACCATGGCGCCCTGAGTCCTTTTGGCCCATTACTTGACGATGCAATACATTTGCACCTGCCCGTCCCCATATACGTCACCCATCAGAGGCCAGGCACGATCGCGCATCCGGTCCGATGAGAGGGGTTTAGGTCGGGTTTCCGGTGGATAGCTAAAAGTGATAAAGTGGACAAGCCTCCCTCAGCGTCAGAGCCTACCTGGAGCTTGTTCAAAGTATTCCTATGACTTTTCACACTTAATTAATGGTTATGATCACAAGATAATGTATTAGTTATTAGTAGATCGAGCAAGAAATACAAGAAATTAGCGAGAACAAGATACACGTCTACTGATAAGATATTATAAAAATCTGCAGTTAGATTTCCCTTCAAAAAATACAGTCCATTTATTCCATTTCCCCCTCACTGCCGGACTGGCTGATCTCATCAGCGCTGTCACTATGATCGTCGTCCTCCTCATCGTCGGATAAAATCACGGCTCGACGTCTTTTCTTGGCAGCAGGCTTTCCGGATTTGGCTGAAGACGTTGACGCCGAGCTGGAATTTGTCAAGCGCTTTCTCTTTGAGGTTGAAGACGAAGACGAGGCGGAGGCGGACTTCGTCGCAGTCTTATCGAGACGTCACTTCTTGGGGGGAGGCTTTGCCGCTGCCGGATTCTTCCTAACTTTATGTTTCTTCCCTTTGTCGCTTCTCTCCGCACGGGACTTTCTAATCGGAATCCCAGCCTCTTCATCGTTCTGAAGTCTCCTATTCAGCTTATTGAGTTCTACAGGGGTCAACCTTGCCCAATGAGCCTTTCCTTCATGCCAACTGTTGTAGATGTCGTTGATGTGTTGAGAGGTCGTCATAGCTGATGGAGATTTGAAAGGAATATGCTCTGGCCAGCCAACGATATGAACCCCCTCCGCGGCGACGATATCGACTTCGAAGTTAGTATACTCCATGCGGATAGTTTTTCCTGTTAAGGCGGCTGTACAAAGAGTGAGAATATGTGGAATCAAAGAGTAATTCTAGCTTACTGAGACCGTTGTGAATCATTTTGGTCGTCTCTGCTTTCATCTGAGTATGACTCTTTCTCTTTGTACCCACTGAGGTAGGTATATGTAAGGAAATACAACACCGAAAAAATGGTGAGACTTACTTTTCTCTCGATTAATTACATAACTCTCGAACAGCCCAACGAAATCCCAGATACCTATTTTGAAGTGGCTTTGGAGAAAGTCTTCGACTGGGCCCGAACCAAAAAAGCCGGCTTTCGCAGTCTGCTCAAAGGATCCCCGGACCATGATACCGAAACCTTGAGCGCCAGTCCGTTCGATTGTATTCTCAAACTTGGAATAGGTCAATTACAAAACGTTGTGAAGTATTGATGCTACTCACAAATTCTTGAACGTTTTTCAAGCTGTTGCTGACGTCGAGTGCCTGTTGCTGCTTGCTCAATCTCAGCCCCTTCTCCTGGTTGTCACGATGGTCTTGCAGCTCCTCAAGCATCTCTTTCACCTTTTCTTCGTCCTCCATCATTTCCTGAACCTCCGGGTCGTCGTTGATGATCTCTTGGAGTTCTCGAAGATTAAATTGTTTGCCTTCTAAACCAAAGGGTAAGAATTTGCGCGATAGTACTTAGGTGATGGGGTATTCACCTTGGCGGTAGGCATTACTGAGATGATGCACTAGAGCGTTACGCTTATTGACTTTGCACTTGCCCTTGATCCTTGTTGAATAACCCATTAGGTAACGAACGCGGGCCTCAGATACATTGTTGTCTGCGGTGATCTGAGCCAGAGACTCTTCTTGTTTGTCGAGGTGATCCCTACATGCCTCCGTCAATTTCTTTGCCTTCTCCACTGCTCTCTTTTTCTTCAACTTTCTTTCCGCTAACCCCATTCCTCGGCGTATAGATATGGATTCACCGACTGCGGCGCTTGAACTTTGGCTCGGAGGATGGCTGTTCCCAATAGTAGGACTTGGAGACCGAAGACCTCCAAGGACTGGACTAGCGAAGGGACTGGGAGCCGAAGCACTGTCGAATGGACCTGGAGGATGATCATCCTCCAGGTCAGAACCGGGTGGATGATCGTCGCCCAAGAAATTGGAAGATTGAGGAGGCCGACGATCATCAACAGAAGGACGGGGAGACCTTCTACCAATAGAGGGGTTTGCACCAGGTTGAGTACTGGTGAAAGACCCTTCGGACTGGGGAAGACGCGATGGAACAACCGTGGGCTCATCGTTGAGTAAATCCAACACGGACTTCGGGCGATGGGTGTTTGGTGCTGGTAGAGAGGAGGAGGAGTCATGAGGTACTCCAGTAGCCTGAGTGAGATCTCTGGCCCCTCCAATATGCCGATTAAGTGAGTTTGCGAAGTTTTCTGTCGTGTCGCTGCGCGACGCTCCAGAAGCGAAAGTCGGGTTTGTGACTCGACTAGGGAGAAGTGGACTGGCTCTTGGCAGTGGATCCGAAGGAAACACGAAAGGAGCGGCAACTACAGGCTCTTGAAACCTGAGTTGGCGATAGCCTGTATTTTGTGATGAACCACTGGAATTCTGGCTGCGTGAAGGAACAGGCTGGGTGTGAGAAGGAGGCTGGGTACGAGAATGGATATGCTGGTTTAAGATGGGAGGAAGATTTGGGATAGACTCTGCAGTACTATAAGAGTAACCACCTCGATTCGGGTTCATGCGAATGAGGGGTTGGACTGGATCGCCAGTCTGAGTGCCCCAATTAGTATCAATATAACGAGTTCCTGAGGCGACATCAGCTCTGGGACTTCGGAAGGCAGTAGGACGATTGGTGAAATCAAGTAGAGGCTCCCAAGAGGACGACCCTTCAAACGGACGGAATGGACCCTTGTCCATGATAGTGTTGCCAAAGAGCTAGCTGTTTTTGTTGAAAAACGAATCCTTGGTTGAAACACACGTGAAGTTCGAACGACGCCAGGGTGTGGGGATAACCTTGAGCTTAATACCTTGGACTTGGACTATGATCTCGCACTTGAACATCATCTTGAAGGAATCCGGTCCTTTCAAAGAGTTGAACGATGACGAATAAAGTACCAAACGGTGAGTCTCGGTTTGTCATGTTTTCTCTGAAGCATTTATACAAACACAAACTTACTTGAACGAAACAGAGAAAATGACTGCCTCAGAGCGAGAACGCCAACGAGAGGCTCAACTGGCAATCATTCGGTCGGTTTTGGAAGAGGGTGTTGGGGAGGCGAGTTCAGCTCAACCTGGTGCTCCTACGACAATGGAGGCGCTGTCCGGTAAGCCAAACCTTTCACCAATAGCCCGTTATGAACTTACGGAGATAACATTGCAGATTTGTTCCAAGCGACCGTTTCCCTTCAAGATGCGCATAAAAATCTGTACGATGCACATGCAGAAGCTGAAGCAAGTTACGACAACTTTCAGCTTACCTTTAGTGAGTTTGTTTTTACTGCCATTTCATCCGACACCGATTTTCCAACCCTGGATGTAGGTCAACTCTCTGAGCTGTACAAACCTCCTTCACTACCCGCTTCTCCAGTACGCAACCCCAACTCTTGCGGAACACCAAGGACTGGTAACTCCTCAAGGGTACCTCCACCGTCGGTTGATAAAGTTCGTTTTCCACTGACACAGCCACTTACTCCGCAAACTCCGAAAAAAACACAACTGGTGTCTCCGACTGCTCAGACTGCTATGTCTGGGGCAATTCCCTTCAACGTTAATCCAGGAGCTTCCCCATCCCCCGAGTACGCTACCCCTACTAGACGAATTGCTTCCGAACTGGAGGTACCGGAGGAGATGGAACCTCTGGGAAAGAAACTAGGCTATCGAGCCTATGTTGTTTATAATGGCCAGAATGGCTGCCATGGTGTTTATACGCACTGGTGAGTGGTCCTTGTCTCTGTATAATGCCGAAATACTTACTTGGCAACAGGCTTGAATCGCAGAAGGGTCTGCGCGATGGAGTCTTCTATGTCAGAGGCGATCAGGCGACCCGACTTCTGAAGGGGTTCAACAGCTTGGAAGACGCTCAACAATCATACGCCGAGATAAAAGAATCTGGGATCCTTTCCTTGTTCCAGAATCCTGTCGATCGAAGGCGGGAGAAATTCGTTGTCGTGAAAGGCCTCCGACCGGGTATATACCGTGATCGGTCAGTTTTATTTTCCTATTTTGGATTGAAGTTTTGTTTACTTTGAACGCAGGGCTTCGCTTCTTAGAGAAGGACTGGGATATCGAGGGGGTTTGGTGGAACGTCACATAGCAAATGATACCGAAGCTGACCAGATTTTTCGTCGTTTTGTAGCCCAGGGGATGGTGGAGGTACTTCATGCCGATGTTTGACCATTGTATACGTACTCGGAGTCTCGGACCAATATCAGCCAATATCTTGATCTCAATAGTGTTGTAACATGTGACTTGCAATAAAATTTTTCTTGTAAATATAGAGTGTAACACAAAAAACATCGGGTGGAAATAGATCAACAGACAATTGGATAGTATTGGTAGTATGGAGGCGCAAGTTTACTACCAGCCTGACAACAGCAAAAAAGATCGTACAGACGCGAAAGTCCACTCCCTAGTCGGACAACGGCTCTTCATCGCGATAAGTCCAGGGGAAGATCCAGTAGCCCCACTCTTTATCGCCAATAGATCGACGAGAAAAACATGTATATTCCGGATCCTTCAACAACTCAGACACATAGCTGAGAGGCTCGCTTGTAACGGGATATTCTCGGTTGTAGACGGACAGAGCATACTGCAACTCTTCGGACCACTCTCTCGAGATTGTTCAGACGGTTCCTCTGGTTTCGTTAAGCTCAAAGGATTCGAGTAAATGCTAGTATTCAATGTAGTATCAGATTTGGTAAGTTTGTGCATCAACGAAAGAACTCACCGCTTTCAAAGTCATGAATTCGTTGTCAAAAGACACCGCCCTGAACCTCTGTTCAATGAAATCCGTCAGCTTCTCCAAGTCACCCTTGTATTTTGTTAGTTGACGAAAGGGTGAACCGGGAACGACATCGGTTGGAAACCTGTGAAGCCATTCCCACGTGACTTCGTTGAGAAACAGGGGAATTTCACCGTCCTTTCTAGCGGCAAGATACGTGGGAGTAAGGAACTCTACCAGCCACCCTCTGAGCATGGCCGCACCATAGGAGGCAAAGGGCGTTTGCCTCTCGGAGAGAGGGGGGTTGTTCCATCGAATCTGCAAATATTTGTCACCATTTGGCTTGCATTCGGCCTGTCAAGATATGTCAAAATGCTTACCGAAGACATCCGGAGAT
This sequence comes from Dendrothele bispora CBS 962.96, assembly GCA_004369135.1. Lineage (NCBI taxonomy): Eukaryota > Fungi > Basidiomycota > Agaricomycetes > Agaricales > Dendrothele > Dendrothele bispora. The sequence goes on along the minus strand of ML179316.1, from coordinate 27,529 downwards.
TTCCACTGCCAATGCTAGATCATTAATATTTGACGCGCCACAATAAACGACGAAAGGACCTACCTGCATAGACTTGGTTCAGCGTTGTTACTTTGTTATGGAATATCATGTCAAGGCTATAAGCTGTATTCGTGGCAGAAAGCTTAAGTTTAATCCAGCAACTGTACAGTACACAGAGGGTCAGATTTGCAGGCAAGACAACGGAGAATACATAGGCATCGCTAATATCACTACTAAATTTCTATGACATTTTCAGGAGATGATTACTCTTCACCATGCTCTCTGGCCCATTGTTTGTCTCTCTGAATAATTTCCAAAGCCTCTACGCCGTCGTCCAGATTTTGAATGAAATATGAGAAACGTGGGTTGGGATCCTTGCGCCATCGAAGGAAATAAAAAAACCCGCCGATAATCTAAAGAGCGCGTCAAAAATAAGGCTGTATAACTTGAAACTGAGAAAGTAGATCGTACGTACCGAACCAAGTTTCAACCTTTTCTTTTTGAGCTGTCGCTTTGTGAACTCAACGGTCCAATATTTTTTTAGGTCCTCAGGATCTCTGTTGAGATAGAGGTCGTACATATTTTGCCCGAATTGAAAGACAGACGGATTATCTTCAACGGTGTGGAGTTTGAACAGAGCCGGTCGTAAAATGGTGAGCTTCTCTCGACCGTAGGCGCTGAGCTTGGGACGTGGTTTGGTCTTTCGGGGCATCGGGAAGCAGGCACTACTTGTCCGCAAATTAGAATCAAATAATAACGCAATGGAATTAAAAACTTACCTTTCTTGTTAAAACTCTTTCGCTGTCAGAACGTATGTGGAAACAATGGGACGAGGTGTAAGGATTTTGAAGCTGACATAATTTGATTCTTATAGCTTGCGTCAGATGGTCACAGTGAGTTTCCGTCTGACAGGATTTACAGACTCGCAGTGACAGGCAATTGAGTTCTTAACTTCTTATAGCCGCGTCCAAAGCTTTAGGTCTTACAGTAAGATCAAATATAGGCGCTGAATTAAGTACTTATAGCAGCATCAAATTTATGTCTCACTGCTATCATATTAGATTTACTTCTGTTACTATAAATCCGTCACTGGAGTTCTAACAAATTTAAGATCTGATATTATGCCGCCTTCCAAGTCATAAGTCTTAATAATAGTATGTACTTTACAATAAGCATCATGATTGATTTAAACGCTCGTACAGGGGTGTCTAGTAGTACCGTCAATTGTATGTAGTCTCAACCGTAGCTATTACAAGTTAGAAATTCGAGCGTTACTCTTAAACAAAAGTTATGTCTAGTGGATATGTATAAATGAAAATCCACAAATACTTATGTTAATGCAAGTAGTATAGTGAACCGAATCTTTGATTGTTCAGAACGCATAATACATATCGCTATACTTATGCACGCTCGCACTCCAAAATCTTATTTATATACAGCATAAAGCAAGAAATCTAATACAACCTTTACACAGTGAATTTTATCATACTAGTGACATGGAGTGGTTTAGATTACTACTTACATTGGGTGTTTAAGTCTTTAAATTCTTATAATCTGACACTGTCTGCGTCGGGCTCCAGCCACATTACCTTTACGTATAATAAATTTTAAACTTTCTTTACTTCTTCCTCCATCGATGTGCCTCAAAAAAGGACGACCCGCTAAATATCATACTGAAGAGCAGCGTCGTGCTGCCAGAAGCCAGTGGAATTGCAAGTATCACAGCGGGTAAGATTCCTTACACTTTTCAATTTCACACCGAGCCAAAGCGCTGACCGGTGGATTATAGGCGTGGTAGAGAGCTTCGAGTTTTGAAGAGGGCTAGAGTTGGTGAACCGGATGGCATGTATGTTACCTTTTCATACTCTGCTACTATATCTTGTCTGATATATTCGGGATGCCCGGCTATAGGCCTTGGGTGCCGCCTGCGCCTCCATCTTCTCCACTTCCTCCGTCTTCTCCACCCTCTTCGTTTTTTACCAACGATTCTACCACGGACGCGTTTCTGGACATCTCTACCCCTGCTGGTGTCAGATTTCGCAAGAGATTTCGGAACGCTATCCGTCTGAATCGCCAGAGAAAAGCCCGCCGCTATGGCTTGTTGCCTAGCCCGGCAGGCTCTCCGACGCGTCTTGCCAGAGCAGAGAGCGAGGAAAGGGCCTCCACCGTCTTTGACTCCCAGCCTACCGTGGTCGAGTCCAGTCCCACAGCGCTGCCCAAGCGGTCCCGATTTGTAATCGTTGAATTGGACTCCGAAGAGAACAGCAAGGACCTTTCAGCTTCCGGAGACGCGCGGGAATCCACCCCAGAGAACGATTGTACCCTTCCCATTGTGTCGTCCCCTGTGTATGGCCCGGCGTAAAGTACCTTGCCCGTGTATCTAGTTGTACGCTATCTATCTGACAATCTACCTAACCTTCTTGCCAAAAAAGTTCCCTGAACGAAGAGTGCGCCTCTGGGCGACCAACATCTTCGGTCTATGCCAAACTATCCGAAGCCCTGCCTGCGTAAGCTCCCGAGTGCGCCACTGGGCGAACTACATCGAGAGCGAAGAGGGAGAGCGATGGGACCGCAAAAAGTTGGATCCCTCGAGTCTTTATCCTTCAATTTGTTTGCAAATTCGGAATAATCTTGAAAAAAGATGGGAAATCGCGGAAAAACTCAGCTGGAAGCCATATGGTTTTTTTTTTAAAAAACAAATTAGTGGAAACGGATAAGGATTTACGGTCCGGACTTTGGGCAATAATTTGCTTATAAGCTGCGTGGACTATACCACCGGTAGGTCTAACATTTCCGTCGTTATTCGTGTCTTGGTGTCCAAATCAATTTTTGAGGAGGGCGGGCACGCGTCTGCTATGAGCCACGTGACTCGGATGCCACGCACGCGTTCTCAGTCTGGGAGACTCGTGACTCCGGTCACTCCTCTTCCTTTAACCGAACGCTCTTCGTCTCCGTCCACTCCGTCCACCTCTGCTTCCGCATCGACCTCTTCCAATGCCACGCGTCATGGTCGACCTTTCTCCTCTGTTACGACTACAACCGTAACAACCACAACAACAACTACTACAACCACTACCACCACTACAACAACTACCGTCGAAACTCCGACATCCGGGACATCGGGCAATGCAACGTCGTCGTCTATTTCCGGTCGAAAGAAGAAGAAAGCGCGACGCGCGAAGCTCACCGAGGCAGAGAAGGAGATTAGAGTCATGCAGCGTCGAGAAAGGCTCTTGGACCCACGAACTGGTGCGTTTATCCTTTTATTATTCCGTAAACAGCAACTGATAACGATACCTTGGTAATGATACCTTGATCTATCCCCTCGTAGCCCAGAGAACTGCAGTTGACTTCGGCGACTACACCGTTCACTTACCGACGAATGGCCGCATCCTGCAAGAATACATCGCTTCGACCTTTCCAGGCCTCGACCTCGACTCCTTACAACGACTTCCGGACCGTGGCCGAACACGAATATTAACAAACCCTTCAATGCACAGACGCAATTCGGGTATGCCCCGGATCCTTCTGCTTCGTTTGGACAGCGCGATATCCCCAGAAGCTTTGTCGCTCCTAGAGGAAGCTTACGATGCTATGCTAGCATCTAACTTCCGTTTTCCCACTGCTGCCCATGATGCCAATCGCTCCGCAACTGGAGCTGCTCATCTTGGCGTTTGGTCGCATTACTGTTCCGAGCCGGTCGTTACTACAGACGCTCGCTCTCGAACAACCGGCGGTAAACAAGACGAAGAAACTGTTCTTGCTATCAACCGGTTTTTAGTTGTTGTGAAAGATCATTTAGTTCCAGTGATCTTATCTGCAATGAGGATGGAGGAGCCGGACACCTACAGGCGTATGCAACAGTACGGTTTTCCAAACTTTGCTAGTTCCTTTACTGATTTTCCTTTGGAGATAGCGCTCGCCAATATGTTCGAGCTACTATCCGGAAGCTTTATTCGCGAGAACAATTTCTGGAGACCCGCTGCTGCCTGGACTTCAACGGCGCTTTTCTTTGTGTCGCCGTGAAGGAAGAATCCTCCGAGATTCTCCATCTCGACTGGCAAGACGATCCCAATGCTTTCGCTTGGATTGTTCCGGTTGGGAGCGGTTGGACAGGTGGTGAATTTTGTCTTCCTCAGCTTGGTTTGCGTGTCCCCATCCAGCCTGGTCAGGTTGTTGGGGCTTTGACCCGGCGCCTTATTCATGCTAGCACTGCTGTGACTAGCGGGAGAAGAATCGTCCTTACATGTTTTAGCGATTGCGGTACCCTCAAAAAAGCCGACCAATGGGAAGAGAAGGTATTAGAACAGGACCTATGTTTAGATTTGTAGTCCACATAGCTATATAACGTGAAAATATCTAAATTTATTGCGTACATACTTTGGGACTCGGAGTAATGGCTATTAGTCACTAGTCATGCCTGACTGTCAGGTGATCAACTAAACGCGACGCGTCCCAGTTTCGATCACAACCTCAATGGCTCCGTTTCAAGGCTATTCGAAGCCTAGGGCGCTCACTTCCCGTCATATGCAAGGTCCAAACATATCTGGAAACTGGGCTCCTCATAAGAGGCTTCGTGGCGGTCATACCATTCTCACTTACCGCCATTCCACTATCTCCAAACAAAAACTCAAATCCGTTTCGAAGCCATCAACTAACTCTAAAAAGTCATATACACAGGCAGTCGATCATCCACCCCATCTCACTGATATGAGAGATGGGTTCACCATGCCTAGTCACCAGGGCGGGGAATGGTTTGATCAAGAAATTGATGACGAAGATGGATGGGAGGACGAACCTGTGGGGAACGACATTCCCCAGAAAATTTGGGAGGAAATGTACAAGGATTTGAAAAGGGTGTAAGTTCTCTTTATTTCAAACTTTCTGTTCTAGGCTAAAGTGTACACAGGGAGTATAAGGACTACCGCACTAGAAGAGACAGAATTGAAGCCGAGCATGAACGCTGGTCCCAGCAGCTGCAGGAAATGGTTAGGGGATATATGGATTGGGATTTCGACCAGCGAGAAAAGCTGGTCCGACATCAGGAATGGTCGTATTCCGAAGTTCGGGAGATATGGGTGGTAGGTTTTATGAGTAAGTCCTGTTTTCTTTTCTTTTCTTTTGGATAACAGTATGCTTACTCAAGTTAGGTTGCGACCAAGTTACAGTCCCTATATATTCACACTACCACTATGAAAATACAAGTCTTCTACGGCAAGGATTTGTTCCTTGCGCTCCACTTTTACCGAAACGCGTCTTTCAAATCCAGCTGCTACAGTTCTATCATAATTTGGTCAACCGGTGTCCACGCGTTGCGGCCCAGGCGTTTGTGAAAGCCCTCTGTGACATTAGAGGGGTCCCATACGAACCTCATTGGGCACAGCAGTTCAGTGTCGCCTACGATGTTTATGTCGCAATTCTTCAACAAGTGCGAACACTGGTACGAAAGGGTCTCCACCGTGACTCTATAGACTGGCGAATCTTGAACAACTGTCCAAGCTGCCAGACCAGAGTCATAGGAGAGAAGTCCCTTCCAGTGCGAATGATGGTTGCCATAGACAGAAACAACTCTCTCAAGAGAATAGCCCGTTAAAGTGCAGTGCACTACAACTGATATTGATATGGGCTGTGTGGCTGAGTATAGTAGATATCAATATATCAACAATAAAATCACCCTAAAAATAAAGCAATCTCAAAGCCAATACACCAATGAATACTAAACTAATCCTCAATATGTAGTGTATGCGAGCGAGTCTGGGGTTCGGAGACAGAATCCTTTTGCAGCAAACACACAAAACAACAGTGAAGCAAAGTTTTAATCAAGTCTGGAGTTGAATATTCTAGTCACGACTCAATATATCAACAGATATCTAAGTCTAGACAAATACACAAAAGTAAATGTGAAGTCTATACACTCAAGTGAATGTAATGTGATTGATTCGGTTGTGGAAGTAAAGGTATCGAAGATGATAACCCCGCAATACAAGTCTGAATGGCTTTCGAGGCAAAACAGGGGGCTTGTACTACTTGAAATATATCTGAATGGCTTTCGAGGCGAAACAAATATATAACCAATAAAGAAAACACTTAATAAAGTATCTTCCCGCAATATAATCTAATGGCTTTCGAGGCGAAAAGACTATATTACTTGCTGACCAGTGCGAATGGCTTTCAAGGCGAAACCACTGATTCAACCGACAGTTCAGAGTTAACCAATTTAACTTCTGAAAAGGCACAAAGTAATCACCAACGAAATTTATACTATTGAGCGGAGAAATTGAGTATATACAAAATCTCGTACTCTTCCGGAGCCGACTTTCTGGTTAAACAAACTTTAAAACAACAAAGGTATGCTTTTATGATACTGGAGATCTCCTCCTGAATCAGCTGTCCTAAGTGTGAGCAAGAACCGTACTACAGTCACTGGAGTACCTAGTTGTATCTACTGCCCTTTTATATGTACAGAGTAAAATGAAAAATAAAGAAACTATTTTATCTAGGAGATCTACAGTCCTCCTACTATATATGGTATGTAGAAATAAGCTTTCGTAATTTACGTGCGTGTCACAGTCCGTATATGGAAACTTTGTTACTTATTTCGTCTTTCTAAAGTAATTCTTTAAGTCTGTACTTGTTTCTTTTAATCTAGATTTATTATCGCGCCTCCGTGTACTGGCCGACGAGTCATCTAGTTGACAAGTCCTGACTCGATTCTTCTAATATCTGGACTCTCATTGGTTGAGAGTCATACTCTGTCAAATTCTGTCATACCGGAGCCCTAGGCGGGTCTGCGGATAAATTTGTAGTATGCGCCCAACGTCGTCATACCCCTAAATCTAGTCATAACGAGTCACCGGTCTATCGGACTCGTATATCTTTTATCCTGATTAAATCAAATAAGTGGAACTTGCTTCTAGAAACGTTGCTCCGCCTCTCTGGATCTGTTCTCTGTAAGGCACGCGATCGTCGCAACCGATCATCGCTCTAGATTCTAATTAGATTTAGACTTTAGACTCGTCTTTTGTCTGGACTCGAAGATAATTTTAGTCTGGAGTTAATTCTATTCCCTTGGATCAGGACATAATTATATTTATATTAGCCACAGTGGTGTCAGCCACTTCCCCTAGGTCTGGAGGACTCATTCTGTTTTACTTGGCAAGGTCCAAGCTGAAATGCTTAGCATAGACTTCTCATAACTAGATAAATCAATTAATCTACCATAGTCATGTAGTCACTTCTATCATCTCTGGATACGATTTTCCTTGTGGAACAAGTCTGGACTTAATATGTATTGACTTAATACAATTATTCCTCTTGACTATCAGTCCGGGACTCACTATAGTCCTCTATTTCCCTTATTACTAATACTATAGACATTCAGGATTTAATAGTAAATCGCGAAAAATCTACGGTATTGATTTCCTAGCGTATTATCTCCCCCACACTAAAATAAAGACCGTCCTCGGTCTGGAGGTAACCCTTATTTTAGTGTCCAAATCAACTCTAGAGTCAAATCAAGTCTAGAATCGATTTCTCGATTCCCATTCTAAGTTTGAATTGCGATAAGGTTCCGATCTCGTCCGAACTTAATTCTCTTCACTCGTGAGGCTTCTTGTTACGTTTCACATTCTACATTTTTCATCAAGAATTTTCTTAAGTCCCGTTCGGTCACGTGCTCTTCTGTTTAAATGATTCCTTAAAACAGGGACTCGACAAATTTCTTTCTAACTTTCTCCCCTACGTGTATTAACGAAGGAAAGGCTAGCCCAAGCGGGGGCTGCAGGGAGACTAAGTTGGGAGACGGCGAGAGAGTAAGAGAGAAAGAGGAAATAGAGTCAGTAAGCGCTCGAATATAGAATAATACCGAATGTGTGAAAGTTCCCAGAATATAAACCAGGTCGACGAAAGCGGTAGTATTAAAGACACGAGGCTCGGTAGTACGGATTTAGATGCGTTTGAAGGTGTAATGGCTCGAAGTGAAGGGGCTCGACAGAAAGCAGAAAGGCTCGAAGTAAGGCTCAGGCTCGAAGTTCAGTGACCAGCAAAAAGGGAGGTAATTTACTACTACGATTTTACAAACATTTTATACTAAGAGTGATGGTCCGTGCGCGTACCCCAATGAAAAAGAGGTAAGTAGAACGTGAAATCTACGTAGTATAAAAATAGAGAATGAATAGAATGTAGTAACGTTGGGGAGAAATGACAGTACTAATGAAAGTAAAGTAGACATGTACAAATTCATGTGAAATTGTAATACAAACCTTTAATCCCAGAGCTCTCGTTCCCCGCATCGGATTGACACCAGACGACATACGACGCAACGGAGGTCGACCAAGCCTCGAACGCTTGCTCAAGGCGTTGTTGCGAAGGGTGGATCGAATGCGAAGTAGAAGAGGACGGAAGAAAAGGGGAGTCGGGACGTGAGTTTTGAAGTAAAATGAAAAAGATATGGATCGATCGAAAGTAGAAGTAGAACGGAATTAGTATGATAAAAGTATTTTATAAAAGAACGAAGAGAGAAGGTGTCTATCTACCGGTAGGGCAGATAGCCCTACTATAGTAGCACAAACAAAAATTGAGTCCGTCCTCGGACTCTAAGAAAAAGAACAGGGGAAGAAAAGAAAATCACTAGCAAGGGACATAAGATGAGGGATGAAAATGGGAACGTTAGTCGGAACGGTAAAGCGGAATACCAAATGGGTTATCAAAAGAAGCATAATCGTAGTCAGTATCAGGAGTGCGAAGAAAAATGGGGCCACGACCAGGGAGATAAGAAATCGGGGTAGAAGAAAACATGTTATATCGCAACGGAACACCGGGGCGCATATTCAACGGACGATGAGACCAAAAAGGAAACCTCTTTTCATATACCCAGTCCATCCTTCTCTCCTGATCCAGAAACCAATACCTGGTCAAACTGGGGATAAGAGTTCTAGCAAGACCGCCAAACCCGTCTCTCGAAAACTTCCAAAGGTGTCGATTCTTCCACCAGTAATCCGTCAAATCTTCTTCCAAGCGGGCACGCTGTTCCGAGACCGGCAAACCCATACCTCTCCTTTTAATTCCACGTCTATGCATCACTCTGAACTGCTCTTCGCCCACTTCTTCAACAATAAACTGCTTGGACCACAACCTAAATCTTTCAACACTAAAAGGGCCATCACCTCCTTCACCGTACCGATCCGGAATCGATCCAAAGAGTTGATGTCGCGCAAAATCGTTCCAAGTTAGATTCCAGTCACGAACGTACACGTAAATGATGCAAGGGAACGTGTACTCTTCCTCGCCGAAAACGCACGTAACGGTTTCTTCGAAGACGTATCGCATGCAAAGATCGAAGCGTCGGTAGTCGACCATAGGGAGTGGATCGAGCCACGACTTTGACTCGTGTTCGACTGCGAGGAGAGAATCGTACCGGTTTCGACCTATCAAGAGACGTAAATAGAAGAGATCTTCAGATCTGTAGAAGCCAAAATTGTCAGCAGAATGTTTCAAGAAGCTTAAACGAATACGAGGGTAGGGAGTATGAAAAGGAGTGTGTGGCATCCAAACCGAGTTTCCCAAAGCCTTGTAGTATAAATCCATCTGCCTCATCTCGTACTCATACCCTTCCAAACAGGCAGTTTCGACCTCGTTGAGACTATAAGTGAGAGGCGTCAGTTGAACAAACGACGTGGAAGTAAGACCAACAGAAGAATACGAAGGAGGGAGTTCATAAGGGGGAAGAGGTGTATCAGGACGAGCCAAGAAATTCATAACATCAGAAAGAGAAGGAGAAGAAGGTACTGGAGTAACAAGAAGGGGAAGGGAATTATCAGAAGTATCAGAAGGAGTAGGAGAAAGTGATCGAAGGCGAGGACACGGCCGCTCCGAATGATGAGAACAAAGAGAACAAGAAGTAGGTTGAGGAACGGTAGGACCAGGGTTTGAAAACAAGTCTGGAGCTTCGGCTGCGGACAGCTCGACGAGCTCAACAGGAAAAGAATGAGAACGGGGAATCAGAAGAAGAAATGAGCCGTCGTCGTTGGTGATTCGAACGACGGCGTCATCGAAATATTGAGGAACAGAATCAGGAGGGGGCATACAAAAGAAAGAATGAGAAACTATACCCGTCAACCGGTATTTATAAACACTGCAGGACCAAGAAGTATAAATGAAAGCTAAATTGAAAGCTAACGATCCCAAGAAAAAGAAGAGGAAAAAGACGAGCTACACGCGAAGTCCGCTCTAAATGTCGGATTGACTTTTCGAGGTGGTTGCGCTGGTAATGAAGGTATTTTCGTACGAAGTGTCTGGTTGTCGGGCCTATAGAAAAATAACCTGAGTCTCCGAATGTTAACATGACCTTTCATCGTAGTTCCATCAATTTCTTGAAGTACAAAAGCGTCGTTGTGTAACTTTTCTTGAATGATATACGGGCCGGAGTACGTCCAATGGGCTTTATCCCCCAGAAGGTTGTCTAATTGTGATTCTCGAAGCCAGACCCACATCCCTGGTTCGTAACCTGAAAAGTCAAATTGAAAATGGTACCTTTTTGCGTGATCTTCGATTGCCTTCTTTCGGGATTTCTTGATATCCTCGGTCGCGCGTTCTAATTCCGGGTCTCGTCTTTGCAACTGTCGGATTCTAAGAGCCAAAAGGTCAGTCGTGTCTTTTACCTTATCCCATTCTAACGTTTGCCAAGTACTCTCCGTCATGTCGAAAGAAAGAACCGGATGTATACCGTACAACAAGTAATAAGGTGCAAATCCCGTCGATCGACTAGTTGTGATTCGAATCGCGAAAAGCGCGGCTGAAAGGAAATTAGGCCATAAACCAGGTGAATCTCCTACCGTTTTCATCAAAGCTGAAACTAAAGGACTATGAGCTCGTTCCACTGGCGCGTTTCCTTCGGGATGATACGGAGTAGAAAGTATAACTTGACATTTGTATTGCGTACGTAGGAGATGTTGCACTTCCGCTTTGAACTCGGGACCTCCGTCGATAGTGATATATGGTATACCACCAAATCTACATATTAGTTCTTCGTAGATAAATTTTGCAACACTTGCCGCAGTCAATACCTTGAGAGCACGGGCTTCTGGCCATAAAATCGTAGGTTCTATGGCGTGAATGATGTATTTCTTACCCCCTACACCAGTAGGCATGTGAATCGAGTCTAAATGAAAGTGTCGGAGTAACGGCGCTTGCCAGGTTTCGTGATAGGGTAAAATCGGTAAGGGCTTGATGCTTCGCTGGCACTCTATACACGATCGAACGAAGTAAGAGACTGAATCATACAAGTTTGGCCAGTAAAACCTATCAAAAAGATGTCGGTAAGTAGCATCGCGTCCTCGATGTCCAGCTTCATTGTGAGCCACAGCAATTAATTCATTACGCTTTTCAACTTCTTCAATTACCTTTCTTGGTAACCCTTCACTTTTTCTTTTCGGCAACATCCACAAGTCGCCATTCCTCAAGACGTATCGAGATACCTTTTTAAGGAAACGTACCTTTTCCTTGTCCGTTCGATATCGAAGGGGAATTAGTTGAGTGGAAAGATAGCTTCGAAACTCTTGCCATTGATTCTTTTCTTCTGTATCCTCTACTCGATGTTCGTGCGCTTGTTGTATTGAAGCTGTTATCCTGTGAGAATAAAAAGACACTTCAACAAACTCTACAGCAATTTCCTCGTCTCCCATTACACACACATCCTCATCAGTAAAGCATTCTTTTCGGTGGAAAAATTGTGAATGGAGAAAAGGAGTCAAGAAATTATCGAACCGTAAAGCTGAAAATTGAAAGAAAGAATAAGGATCGGATGTACAAGGTACAGTCCCTGATATGTATTTTACACTTTTCGAGATATAGTCCAATTCTAGGGACTGTGAGGGTTCCGAAATTGGAGTGATAAATGAGTGTGCACGAGTCGAAAGTTGAATTGAAAGTGAATGAAACAGATACTTCACTGTGGAAGTAATAGAAGCTCCTCTCGGTATGGAATCTTCGTTTCCGTAAACATTGTTCAGGAACGCTTCGATAAATTCATCCTGAGACTCTTCGATCTCTTCACCTGGAACAGGAGGTCTCCTCGATAATCCATCTTCGACCTTGAAGGAGGTAGCAGGGACATGCTTAAACTCGAAATCGAAAAATTTACACCACATTACCCATCGAAGCACTGGTGCATTGGGCACGTCATCCGGCTCTCGTAACATTTTGGATAGTGACGAAGCATCACAGTTGAGTTGGAAATGTGTACCCCAAACTCTATGTCTAAGCTCCTTGAGAGCTCGATAGACACCATAAACTTCTGTCTTCGCTTGTCCGTAATTCTGTTCCCTTTGATTGAATGTGCATCCTCCAAATAAAGCGGGCCTTTTCAATCCATCCGTAATTTGATATAACGCCCATCCGGCGCCCATATAAGAAGAATCGACTCCCACTATAATTAGTCCTTCATCCGATTCTCGAGGAGGTGATTTTACCAAGATAGCTTTCTCGTAATCAATACGAATGAGAATAGGCGCCGTTGAAATTCTATGCTTCAACAATTCAAACGCTTCTACCGCTTCGATAGAAATACCAAACTCGACATCTGCATGTAGCAGCTCCGTTAGAGGCCGAGTGATCAATGAAAAACCCTTAATCCATCTCCTTCCAACTCCAGCTGTCCCCAGGAATCCACGAACTTCCGATTGATCTTTCGGAATAGGCCAGTCAATCACTCTTTTGGCTATAGACGGCTCCATAATCCATCCTTCGAACGCTACGATAGATCCAACTATCTTCAACTTCAGAGCCGCTAAAATAGCTTTGTGCCCCGAAGCCGTCACTCCAGCCAATATCATCGCTCCCAACGTCAAGTCCACATTCTGTGCATATTCATAGAAAGCACGTCCGATTTGATCATTCCCAGGGATTTTCTCCTCTCCGTATCGAGTAGGAGGTCCCTTGACGCCACAATCATCGACAAAATTTTTCGCAAACGACTGAACATGATAGAGAGCATGTTGGACGCACCTTTGAAATTCTTGAACTGAGTTGGTATATCCTTGGACCAACGTACACTGTTGACGAGCACCTACAGGCGTGTGGAAAGCTTGCAAAGGTCGTGATTTTGGGTTTACCCAACGAGCATCGAAACCTGAAAACAAGTCAAAAAGTCCATAATAAGAAAACCCTACAAAATCCTCGGCGAATTCATTGACGTTCGGTGGTAGTGATGAGTCTTGAATTACGACCGAGTTCAACGGTTCTAGGTTCACAACTAGCTGCACTCCATTTTTCTTGGCAACTGGAAACATCGATGATCTGTAAGAAGAAACGGTTGGTTCAAACCTTCCAGCTTTTTCCTCCTCTTCTATTTGTTTGACTACTTGTTCTTTCAATGCAAAAGGAATTCGGATAGGCGGTCTTTGCCAAGGTACATGTTCTATGGTGGGAATCTCGTAGTCAGGGTATATATCTCTTTTAAACGAACCTTTTTCCGCATAACAGAATGCAAAAGCATCTTCTCGTTTTACTACAATGAATGCTAAAAGATCAATTTCTTGCGTTGTTAGCGTACCCGGTTCGATTTTAGAGAGCATCGACTCTAGACGTTCCAACGTTACCCTTTTTCCAAAACTGAGTTGTCGATAAGGAATCGGGTGGATAGGTAATTTTAGAGGCGTCGGAGGAGAGATTGGTTTGAATTGCTGAGCCTCCGGATTTGGCATATACGTTGGTACTGGTCTGTGCTTTCGATCGACCGGTTTGTACTTTCGTTTAGCACCTACACAAGAAAAATAATCATCACTAAACGCTCGTTCTGTCCAAGAAGTTTTGAGAATAGAGTTAGTATCTACTAAAGTCAATTTTGCATAATCCCGAAGTAAAGAATCATAGAAAGGATTCGGAAATAAGTGTGATAAAGAGTCGAAATCTGAAAACTCATCGTTCCCCATAATAGCTTCCAATGATCTTCCTAGCATTGCCGGAGCCGAGTGGAAGACAACAGGTGTCGACTCCGGATTCAAAAATCCTCGTCTTCTTCGTAATACTCGATCGAGGCTTCATTACTGGACCTGTCAATCGCTGTAGTATTTCGCTTGTCAGTAGGATCAGTGATTACAATGCTAAGAGTCGGTCTGTTCGTTTTATCCCCATCTTTCCACAGATACAACTTTACGACACCGGTCCTCCAATAATCCAACCGAGCGGCAAACCAATGCAAAAAGGGTTGACCTAGAATGATGTCTTGATTCTCGAGAGGTTTGTTAGCCACAAATAAGTGATGAGGGAACTCATGTTTTCCCAGCTTCATTGGTACATCGGTTACCACCCCTCGAAGTCTTTCTGGACCTCCATTAACCCCCGTTAGGGTCCACTTCATACCCTCAAAATCAACCGGAAGTCCAACTCTTTCCGGGACATCTTCTCCCATCAAGTTTAGCTCAGATCCGGAATCGATCATTGCCGACAAAGAGACGCCATTAATAGACACTTCCATCTTCCCCGTAACCATCGCATAAAACTTCTCCGGTTGTATCATAACCGCGTTCGAATAATGTACCAAAAACGACGAGAGTTCCTCAAAATCTCCAACACATACATTCGAAGAAATCTTCGTGCCCGTTTCACCTTCTCTACCAGTTTCGAAATAGGAATCAGAATCAATGGAATACTCAGCTGACTTGGTCTTGTATTCCCTCTTGGTCCTCGTAGACTCGGCTACCATCTTCTGTAATGCCGGACTTGCACCGATCAATTGCCCAACCGGTATCGATATTTCTGTCTCTATGATCTTTTTATAGAGTTTGTCAATGTCAGTGTTTTCGGACATAGTAGAAGTGAAATGATACGAAGGACCCGTTTTATTCGTTCCATCCTTCATTGACACATCCTCTTTTTCTTTCCCTTTTCCGGCAGATGGTTTCGATCCTTTCCATCCTTCTTCTCTGTTCACCGGATTCTTCGGTTGAGGTACGTCGATGTTCTTTTGAGTCGGAACTTGAGGTGGTTGCCGATTAGGTACCGGTTGAGTCGAAGGGCCAGGGACCGGCTGTGAAGGTTGAGTATCAATTGGAGGTTGTCTTTGCCGAGTCGTTTGTCCTCGATCGTTCGTTTGTTGGACTTGATCGTCAACTCGAGGCGGTCGGGCCTTGGGATCGAACCTTTTTGAAGTATCTCTCCCCGATCGTAACCCAGGATAAGAATTGAAATCGTTAGCATCTGGGGCAGAAATAGCAAAGACATCCGAATTAAAAATGTCCACTCCACCGTATGATAGGCCAATAGTCGAAGTCGAAGCGTTGTTGATATGTGGCGGAGCATCTCTTCTAAACTCCGCATTCGAGGTCTGTTGATTGGGAGCTTGCTGTCTTCGGAGGAAAGCTGCTACGCCTCCTTCATAATCCCTTGGTAACTTTGGTAGATCGTTCCCTGTAGGAAGCTGATATCTCTGGTTGTTAGGATTAACAATAACCAAATTATCACGAAGCAAACCAGGCATTAAATGACAACGCGAAGGGTGTAACGGGTGAGTGTTCGTTTCCCCACAGATAAAACATCTTCTCTGTAACTCGTACGAAGGCTGCTGATTTTGAGATGAATGAAGTGTCGGATTGTTATCCTGTCGAATAGCACGCGTCAGTTCGTTCAAAGCTGAATTCATACTTGCTTGATTGATTCTCATGTCATTGAATTGTTTTGCCAAGTCATCGACAGAAGAGTTAGGAGATTTTTGCGCTTTCTGAGAAGAGTTATCAGTATCATTAGAAGGGTCAACTCGGTTACCATCTAAGTCAAACCGGACTCGTTTGTTCTTGTCTGCCGAAGTCGTCCACGGTTTGTAGAAAATGGTATTGTGGTTGTATCGTTGTTTAATGATTTTGACCGTTTCATCTACTTCGGGGGCGCTGTTTACATACCTTTTGTCAGCCGGAAGTTGATTGTGAAACCATTCGAGCGTCGCATTGGGTAAACCTGTAACAAAATAATAGTTACGTTCTTCCTTACTTATCTTTTTGTTCTTGACCAACGGTGCCGCAAACTTTGTATACTTGATTCGGTAACTGTCGACGTCTTCTGAGGAAGTAAAAACGTTAGTTTCCGATGTATGTTTACAAAAGTTTTCCAAATCCTTGCGAGTTACTTGCGGTGCCTTGTCCCTTGATGCGTATAGACTCTTGAGAGTTTCGCAGGCCTCGTCCCAAGTCTTAGTATCTTCTTCCGGGTCGAATTGTTCTAGCCATTGGATCGTATCTCGTACGTCGATGGTCGAGTAACGTACTATCCAGTCGACTAAATGATCTTTGTCAGTAATGCCAGCTTGATTACCTAGTTGTTCTACCAAGACCAAGAAATCAGAAGCGCGATCCCCATTGAATACCGGAGCTCCAGGGGCACCCGGAATGGGCATAGGTACACATACTACCGCAGTTGCGTTCATAACGGAGCCAAGAGACGTAGAAAGCGGAATAGAAGAAGATGTCACAGAAGATTCAATAATAGAAGCCGAGGTTCCCGAGTTCGGTAAACTCCAGAGAGGGTCAGCAGAAGGCGATGATTCGGATGTTTCTTCGAAAGGAAAAGTCCAAGGTGTAGACTCCGAGTTAGGCAACGAGTAAGTCGACCAAGGGTCGGGTTGAGTACCAGAATTGTCTTGAGGATCTATTTTGAAGTTGTTTGAAGTGCCGAGTCCGCGGAAAACTAGTCCCCTGCGGTGGTCACCACTAACGAAGGAAAGGCTAGCCCAAGCGGGGGCTGCAGGGAGACTAAGTTGGGAGACGGCGAGAGAGTAAGAGAGAAAGAGGAAATAGAGTCAGTAAGCGCTCGAATATAGAATAATACCGAATGTGTGAAAGTTCCCAGAATATAAACCAGGTCGACGAAAGCGGTAGTATTAAAGACACGAGGCTCGGTAGTACGGATTTAGATGCGTTTGAAGGTGTAATGGCTCGAAGTGAAGGGGCTCGACAGAAAGCAGAAAGGCTCGAAGTAAGGCTCAGGCTCGAAGTTCAGTGACCAGCAAAAAGGGAGGTAATTTACTACTACGATTTTACAAACATTTTATACTAAGAGTGATGGTCCGTGCGCGTACCCCAATGAAAAAGAGGTAAGTAGAACGTGAAATCTACGTAGTATAAAAATAGAGAATGAATAGAATGTAGTAACGTTGGGGAGAAATGACAGTACTAATGAAAGTAAAGTAGACATGTACAAATTCATGTGAAATTGTAATACAAACCTTTAATCCCAGAGCTCTCGTTCCCCGCATCGGATTGACACCAGACGACATACGACGCAACGGAGGTCGACCAAGCCTCGAACGCTTGCTCAAGGCGTTGTTGCGAAGGGTGGATCGAATGCGAAGTAGAAGAGGACGGAAGAAAAGGGGAGTCGGGACGTGAGTTTTGAAGTAAAATGAAAAAGATATGGATCGATCGAAAGTAGAAGTAGAACGGAATTAGTATGATAAAAGTATTTTATAAAAGAACGAAGAGAGAAGGTGTCTATCTACCGGTAGGGCAGATAGCCCTACTATAGTATCACACCGTGTAGCATTTTTATTATAGATTCTTTAGCATGTCCGTTGACGAAAACACGCTTTCCCGTCTATTTGACGCGTCCGAACGCGTTCGACAGACGATCCTCCCCTATTGGCCAGTCCTGGGTCGCGGTGAAATGTCCTGGGACGCCGTCTCAACGCTTTTGGAGCCGCTGGAGGACGATCTTACCCTCCTCTCCTTGTACAAAGTAGAGGCTTACACCCCGACCCCTTCTATTCATATGATGACCGCCTTAAACATTGTACTCCTGAATCTGACAAGACCTCCTAAGACGAGGCTCCCATCGTGGGCGATGCACCGTGAGGATCTCGACGAGCTCAAAGCACAGGTCCTAGTACGTGTCCTTTCGTTTGTATCTCATCTTTTTCTAACAATCTTTCTTATCCGGATAGGAGGTGGCGGGCCAGAAAGCTTTCCGTTGGGACCTTCCAATCAGTCGCGTCCCTTCTACGCTTCCTCCAAAACCAAAAACGGTATGTTATTATACTATTTCTAGTCTGATCTAATGTTTTACAGCTCGATTTTCCCTTGTTCATTGATGACGAGCCTGCGCCACAAACGGTGCCACAACAAACAGCTCCCACCCCTGGTCCTTCTCAAGCGCCAGTAGCACCTCTCAAAATAACTTCGGCCCCCGCTAACGACTCTAGACTCAAGTCGGTCGATCGTCAGATCGCCGATAGAGCTAACCAACGTCCCAAAGCGAGACCGAACTTCAAGGGCTCGACCGCTAGACCCAGCAATCTTCCTGGAGAGCCGCCCGTGGTTATCTCTAGGCCTTCCGTCGTTGTTTCTAAACCCCCTGCAACTTTTCTCCGTGATCCCGCGCCAAAACCCGTTGAAAACAAGTCTGGAGACGGCACTGAGGCTCCCAGCGAGTCTTTAGCTCAGCGTCGACCTCCTCGCGCAGTTGCCTTGGTAAGTTTTCTTTATTTGTTTGTTCTTTATTCTATATAACTGAGACGATTCCTTCTCTAAAGAAGGCTAAAGAGGCTCTGGATGCCCAGACGAAAACTTCTCGAAAGGTACGTATCCAGAGTCAATTCCTAGTATTCTTTTGCTAACTCTTGACTTGTCTTGTAGCGTCCCCGTGAACCTTCTCCTGAGGCCGACGACGAGTACAAGGACGGCAACTCCGACGACAACTCTTCGGCTCCCATCAAGAAGTCCCGTACATCTAAAGATGCGGGTCCTTCCAAGACCTCCGCTCCCAAAAACGCTTCCAGTGGTACTTCCAAGAAGACCACTGCCACCAAGGACTCTAAGAAGAAGACTGCCGTCAAGAAAGCCAAAACGCCTGCCCCGTCTAAGATCGACAAAGGTAAACGCAAAGCTACTTCCGAAGCTCCTGAGTCTGAGGAAGAGGAGGACGATACGTCTCCTGCATCCGAACCTGAATATGACTTCCCTGGCAAGGTATGTTTATATTCTATCTCTACCAACATTCTTCTTAACTTACTCGATTTATAGGTCGTCGATAGCGAATTTCTCAAAGGTCGGATGGCGTTGGTCACTGCCGATCTAAAGAAGCTAGAGACTCCTCCCAGTTTCCCTGGTCTCGAGACTCTCCCGTATCTCACTCCTGCTGAATATATCGCCACCGATTCCCAACACGCTCGGGTAAGTCTTATCTTAAATCAAGTCTAGACTCACATCGAGTAATGACTGAATCTCTTTGTCTTGAAAGCTCTTTCCATCTCGACCAGGGCGTGCCCCTAGTACAACTGAGAAGGACTACCCCGATGTCTTTATTGCGTCTCACCGGCTTGGTGCCGGTTATTCCCTCAAAGATCTTGTCAAGACAACTCGAAACATCGGTGCTGTCCGACAAATTGTCGCCGATCACAAGACTGTGACCTGTGCTGCTTGTGCAGCCGGTGCTCACACCAAAACTTGCGTTCCAATGGGCGTGGGTCTTCCTTGTGTCGCTTGTCGCGGCTCTGGAATTCCATGTTCTCTCAATTCCGAGCTTGACCGTCTCGAAGTCAGTAGCCGGACTGGGTACGAACTCTTTGCTCAGTGCTCCCCTGGTACGTCTACTACTTAATTACTTTTTCTTTATAAATTTCTAACTGTGGTTCTTCAAGTCATTGCCAACCAACTCCGTAGGATCAACGCTGCGACCTCGAACTTCGTGACTGCTTCGGGACTAGCCGACAGTATTAAGTTCAATCTGGGTTCCGAGGTCGCCGTACTTCGGAATCTTCTTTCTAATCCAGCACGCGTTTTTCATCAACTAAAGGCAGTCGACGAAAACCTCAAGATTACTCCAGACTTGGTCTCGGAAATAGGGCAATTGGCCGGTTGGACCGTGTCTTACAAAGTGAAGGACATCGAGGACTTCCTGGCACAGCCAGCTCCTGCCGACGATGCCACTTTCCATCCTGTTTCCGCCGCTGCTAGTGAGATCACGACCGTCCCTCCCCTTCATCCTTCCAACTTCTTTCTCCCAGTAGGGAATAAGCCTACCCCGATCGATATTAGTCAATGGGCTCCTTTCATGGACGCTCAGAACCCCATGAGGCCGGCAGTCAACTCTGCTTTGGAAGCCGGGGAGCAATATCCCATGATCGTTCTTCCTCCCGAGGAGGGTAAGTTTTATTCCTTTCCTTTATCTATTCTCAAAGTCTCTAATCTGTTTCTTTACAGTGCTCTGTAAGTATCTTCTGTTACAATCCATCAATTTTACTATTGAATCTAGACTAACGACTCGTAGGTTGATTCTCCTGACGGTTTTCCTCACGCGTCTACTTCTCATGCCGACACCGTGACGGATTCTCCTGCCGCTGCGTCTACTTTGATGGATGCGGAGAACAGCTCTAGGAAAGAAGAAGAAGACGAAGCCTCATCCAGAGATGAAGACGCCACTAAGGATTTTGAGGATCAGTTTATGCGCATAGGCACTCCCGAGTCCTTTCTTCATTCGTGAGTAAATTCTAAATTCTTTTCTCAATGCTGATGGACACATAGTAGTTCGGTGATTCGATCCTCTCCCCCAATCGCTGTTCTTTCCCAGGAAAAGGACGAGGACAACCAGGTGAACCCCGAGGACGACGAAGACGAGCAAGACATCGAGGAGGACTTGACTAACCAACTCGACTCTTCTCCTATTCGACCTTCGACGACTCACTAATCTGGTCTGGTTGGGAGCTTTCTTGGGATATCCGGCGATCCATTTGGACTTTCTGCACGGCCTATGGCCATATATTTTTGTTGTACACCGTCCCCATTACTCGCGAACTTTTATGTAGCCTTACACCTGTGTGTACCCCCGCAGCATAGTTAAACTTTACTTATTACAGTAGTTTCTATGTCTGCCTATATTTTGTATTGCAATGAATCTATGCCAGCCTACGAGGCTGATGAACTTGTGTTACTTCTTGTGTGACCTAAGTTAAATCCAGAGTCGATTGTCAAGATAAAACTTTCTTGTCCAGACTTGATTCGATCGCTTTCTAATTCTACTCCAGACTTGATTTCCTGACTTGGAACCAGTAGTCCGGTCTCGATTTCTAGATCTACGATGAGTCTTGACTGACCAAATCGGTGACAACTTGTTAATATCTGTTCTCAGGTCTCTCCTGGTTATACGAAGTAGCGCAAATAAGCGACGTACGACCTATTTCCTTATTCGATAGATCCGCAGATTACATCAATATGTACTTTGAAAAAATCGAAAAATTCGCGGAAATTTCGCTACCGTCTAGCATGCGTCAATACTCCTTCTCCCCATTCGAAAAATAAAGCAACTGTCCTCAGTTGCCTCCCCCAGATCTACAATATCTTCAACGATTTATTCGTAGATTTATTCTTGTATAAAATATATTCTTTTTATTCTAGTCTTGCAGTATATAAGGAGGGTGTTTTTACACATGATTCAGTAGGTTCTCTACCGAATTCATTTCCCAAACTGCGTTCTAAAAACTTTCTTACTCTTTTCCTTACTGCCCTTCTTGCACTACACCTTGCTATCGATGTCGAGTTCAACAACCGCGACAACGATCGACGCCTTCGTCAAGAAGCTTACCGGCGACGTTGCCGATCTCGGCGAATATCTCGAGAAAAACAAGTCCCCCGCTGTCGTTTCTGCAGCTCTAAAAGCTGTCAGCGACACACTGGTAAGGAAATTTTATTCTTTTTTTTTTTTTATTAAAAGTCTCTCTAACATCGAAATTAACCTTTTTAACAGGCTTCGACTGATTCTACTTCTTTCGGGATTCTCTCTGCTGACGAAACCGCATACGGACTTGCTGACGAGGCGATCGTGCTTCTCAACAAAGCTTCAAAACTTGAAGGGATTGCCCACTGTAACACCCTAAAAGGTGCACGTGATACCTTCTTTGCTATGAAAAAGGCTCGGGCCACACGTCGCGCCCAACACAAAGTAAGTCTATACTTGATTTTCAAATCCAGGGTCAAATTCCCATCTGATTTTCCATTTAGAAAAGTGAAAAAGCCAAGCAAACGGCTGACGACGGAGGCGATGATGTGGAAATTGTTACCAACAACTCCTCCTGTCATCACTGCTCTTCGGTATGTTCACATTTCCTTCTTTAATTTTTCTATTGAGTCCATTCTCAATTTTTCTACCTTTTATTATAGACCCATGACCCTTCGAAGGAGTGCCCTTCGAAATATCTCGGAAGGATCTCCAAAACGAAATCCGTAGGTCTTTCTATTTATCCATCAATTATTATTTGATTTTACTAAATCAATTCTATAGGTGGCGGCAACTCTGGACAAAGCCAAAAACAAGTCCGGTCCAAAAGTCGACATCGAGATCGACTCTGATGTTAAAATGAAGGATAGTCCTTCTCCTTCTCAAGTCCAGACTCGTGCCAGCACTGTGAGCATTCCGTATTCTGAGGTTCCCGGGATGGATATCCAATCTCGAGCCTATTCTCGTGCTAACGAGGTTCTCAAAAAGGCTGCCGCTGCTTCTAAAAATAAGGGACCTCCTGTCAAACGTACCAAGACCGAGGTCCTGGATATTTCGGATCCCACTACCGGTAAGTCTATACTTATTACGTTAATTGATTTAGTCCTGACTTGCGGTTCTTTTCAATATAGTCGATACCGAACGTTCTCAAGGTGAACTCGTGCGCCGTATCGTCGATGAGGTGGCCATGCTTCCGTTCTCCGAGCTCTCTCGTAAGCAATCCGATTCTCTCAAGGCGATCGCGAATTACTTGCTCATAGAGACCGAGCAGTCACTCTTCGCGGCCCAAAAGGCGATTCGGGACTACAAGACCAGCATCAAGCTAAGGACTCAAGTCCTTCAAGTTCTTCTGGAGAGGTCGGAAATCGAGACGGGCGTGGTCGACGCGGATATGCACGTGGACGCGGAGGGCGACGTGGACGTGGAGTCCCAATAGAAACTGGGTTTTTGCCCTCCGTAGCTCTGTTCCATCCTTGTTACGGCTACATGTACACCGAGGACTAATTTAATTATTCGTCCCTGATGTACTTCTGTGGCCGACTAGCTGTTCAACAGAGCTAGCCTATGGGCCCCGCAAAGTCTTTTCTTTTCTATCTATCTCTCTTATGATGTCTCGAGACCTGTACTAGTAGAAATATACGCGCGTTTTTCATCTCTAACAACTCCTGAGTTACCAGAAATCGTGTCCAGACTTAAAACTTGTCGTATATCTTTACAAATTATTATGTACAGATTACTTTCTCGATCATAGAGACTTTTCTGATGGATTTCTATTCAGTTTCTTCATCAGAAGAATCTTCTTCGAAGTCCGCATGACCTCTCGGCATATTTCCAAAGGCATAATCATCTTGTCCAGAGTCGAAATTCTTGTC